>JAHZNG010002215.1:0-17767 GCA_027744375.1 Orchesellides sinensis | reverse complement strand
GTGTCATCAATGGGGAACCAACAGGCCCAAGCATGAAGACTGCAGTTCCTGGGCCAGTTTCAAAGAAGCTTATGCAAGAATTGGGAAGCTTGCAAGTAAGTTTATGACTAAAGACATCCATAACGCTTGCTTGTGAAACAATGCTCATGTTTTATTTTTCGATTTTTAGCAAAGTGGATCAGTCCAACTTTTTGCAGATTATGATAAATCAATAGGAAACTATTTGGTTGATGCCGATGGCAATGTATTCTTAGACATTTACACGCAAATTTCATCTATTCCTTTGGGATATAATCATCCTGAACTATTAAAACTTTTTACTGATCCTCATTATGTGGTAAGAGTAAGATTTATGTATTATAATCTTATTGTAATACATGTATACATGCAGAACTTCTTATAAAAACAAATGCATATTCTACCCTGCTTCAACAGAAAACCCTTATTAATCGGCCTGCGCTAGGAGTCTTTCCAGGAAAGGACTGGGTCAGCGAATTGAAATCTGCATTACTGGAAGTGCGTATGTAAAATCTCTTGTGCATTAGTTAGGTTACTGCTGAACTCCAATTTTCTTGTCTGGCAGAAATATACATAAGTATGATGTATGCCATTATTTACGATTGTATATCCTTTTCAGTATGCACCAAAAGGTCTGAACCAGATTACAACAATGGCTTGTGGCTCCTGTTCCAATGAAAATGCTTTTAAGGCCATGTTCTTCTGGTACCGTAAAAAGCAACGTGGAGGAAAGGATTTTACGACTTCCGAAATTGAATCCTGCATGGTAAACCAAGCCCCAGGCTCCCCACCATTATCAATACTAGCTTTCGATGGTAATGATTCAGAATAACAAGTTGTGTTAGGATTAAATTGTTTGTTCGAAACTCAATTTTCTAAAATGCTATGTGTTCAGTTACCTGACAGAGGGGTACAAACGTACCTTACATGAAACATACAATGGCACATTACCTAGTATAGTATAATATCTGGAATGGAAATGGAGGTTTGATGCAGAAAACTTTCTTTCCTTTCGTAGGCCAGATCAGGGCTACAGGATTTTCAATACATGGATGGGGGAACCCAGTAAGGTACAGGTGGCAAAAAAGATTTTGGAAGTAATTAAACGTGATAATTTGCTGGAAAACGTAAAGAAAACAGGGAATTTGCTTTTGTCCGAACTTAAAAACTTCCAGGTACTAGCTTTGGTATTTTTGACGTCAATGGTTTTGGTACTGTCAATTTAACTTTTTAAGTAATTTAATGTTTTACGCTACAGAATAAATATCCAAATCATTTAAACTCAGCAAGAGGACGAGGTACGTTTTGTGCTATTGACTGCGCTACAACAGAACTGCGAGATAAGATTGTAAACGAGTTGAAGCAACAAGGTATGCATTAGACGATATAAAATACCAAGGCCATTTCAATACGATGTACGGTGGTCGGTGAAAAAATTTTCATATACTTGTTTTTTGGTCAATAGGAGTTCAATCTGGTGGCTGTGGGGATAAGGCAATTCGTTTCCGACCAACTTTGGTATTCCAACCGCATCATGCCAACATTTTCTTTGACAAATTTGAGTCTGTGCTAAAGAAATTGTGAAATATGCTAATGTGCTAACATTTTGGAGCATTTTTTGCAACTTTAACTGCCAGCATTAGTGATGATAAGCGATTAGTTAGTACAGTGCAGTTATTCGATTACAAGGAAAGAGAGAGAGAGCAGGATGCATTGCTTTTAAAATGTATTGATCCATTTATAACCAATGTATGTATTTTTATGTTGATTTTGGGAACATTTTAACTCGCTATACTTTTGCTTTTAATGACAATAATACTTGACCATATTCTGATAAAACCAAATAAAACAATATATTTGTCATCTTAGTACGCACACAAGCACCCTTACGTTTACAAACATCCTTTACATACTTTGTTTAAATCTGTAATTACAAATGTGCGTAATCGTCATTTACATAAATGTTCCAACTCTAACAAGATAATGATTAGCTGTGAGTCGTTATATGCACACCATGTACTGGAAAGAAGGTTGTAGTTTTTCAGACATTATCGCGATATATAAACCGTCACACAGCAGAAATTATGGCCAATAACAGTTAACCAAGTCTTCCATGTTTTAATATTTATTTCAAGCATGTCCTTATGTGAATATTACTATTTGGATCATAAAATCTTTATTGTTAATGAAGAGCTTATTTTGAAATATAGAAATTCAGGAATACGGGAACTGGGAATAGAGGAAAACATGAAATCCAGTATCGTCTTAGAAAAGTAACTGTAATTTTAACAGATGTGTGTTAAAATAAGCATTATAAGCGTCTGTATTGCTGTAAATCATATATGCTTTCTACTTAAAAATCCGTGATGTATAGTAAAGTGAAAAGTGAATAAAAGAAGCTGCTGCAAATTTTATCTCTATGTATATAATGCAAATCGGATTAGTATGCTTACACATACAAATTATTTGCATTTTGAATTGGAACTGCTCGACTTTTACTTTGAAACTCGCATCGATGGTATCAGTTAAAGTTAAACGCATTAACCAGAGCCTTGCATCATGAATAGATTCTTATAACTATTCTCAAATGCAAATAAACTTTACCATTAAAAAAGCTGCACAATCAAATGCTGCAACGAGTGAGAGAATATGTTTATTTGACAGAACTCACGACTCAAAGTATCCAATACACATACATATATATATTGTTCTCTGCAATTCAAATATATCTCATCCACTACAACTGAATGGTGTTTTAAATTTTTTCTTATTTTTTATCTATACGTTGTACAAACTAATAACTTTAGATTGACAACCATCACGATTCTTCTACATGTACCATTCAGTACTTTGCTAAATATCTATAGTCCATACATAATAGTTTCAGTTAATTTAGGTATATGATAAATTCTTACATTTTGTATTAAACAGTAGCCCGATGATGATACATAGACTTTTCACCAAACGCAAAACGGACAATGAATCACATAATTTGATAATTCATGGTTTAATCAAACCGCATCAATCTTAAAACTACTGATTGCTTACTTTATTTATATACTCTTTCAACAACAATGCAATGATGAATTACATGTAAGGTTTGAATTAATTATTTACACTAAAACATTATCATTTTGATATACTCATATAAGATAGTGAATAAAGACATCTTAAATAATTGCTTCTTGTAATGATCATGCGGCTTATATTATTACATGCTACAAACGTACACAAAGTTTTGTATTTACAAAATTAGAGCTCTAATAATTTTATATATGTATAACTATAATGTCAGGAAATAATCGTTAAACTTAT
The DNA here is from genome assembly GCA_027744375.1 of Orchesellides sinensis. Classification (NCBI taxonomy): domain Eukaryota; kingdom Metazoa; phylum Arthropoda; class Collembola; order Entomobryomorpha; family Orchesellidae; genus Orchesellides; species Orchesellides sinensis. The sequence goes on along the minus strand of JAHZNG010002215.1, from coordinate 14,434 downwards.
TAGTATTTTCCTGTAAGGATACATATAATTAACAATCATAATGCAAAAATTGTAAGGTTTACGTACGAAAGTAGTATTTTTTCTACATGGGTTTACTACAGCGGCTAGACCTATACTTTTATTTTAAATCTTCTACTGGTTTCATTTTCTGCGACTAGAGTTCCGCGAAAAATGATGAGAAGCCCTGAATCAAGTAAATTATACTTTATACAGACATTTCATTTTTTGTAACAATATAGAGAAGTGGTATTGTTATATTATGCTTGCCGATTTTTATGCTCAAATATTTAACAAAAAAAGTAATAATAAATACAACGCGATGTACATTTTAATATGCTTTGCTAGATTTAAATTTAAAATAAATAACTACAGGCTAACAATGAACACCAGTCATGCATAATAGTTTTTTATATACATATTATCATACAAAGTTGTATTGTGTTATTATTTATATATGGCATCTTTAAACGCAGGATACTCTACCTGAACTGGTAGAAATGAGCAATCCCACAATAGATAACAATACAAAAAGAGAACAAACTAATGACCTAGAGGAGATTCATCAAAGAAGTATGATGCATCATCATCACAAAAGACGCTTTCTCATGCTTGAGTTTATCTTTATCCTGTAATTTTTATGATGATAACTGATCACTAAAATAATGTAATTAAGAAGACAAAAACAAAATATCACACCTAATGCATAAATTATTGTTACATCTCATCAAAAGGGGTTTCAATTAAAACTGTCCAGCTTAAATACATTTTTAAAACAAAATCACATCCTTTCACTCCTATCATCAACTTTCTTCCTTACATCACATTTTCTCATTTATCCTTGGATAAAAATAAATAATCCACTTTTGAACTAATAAATTATTTTCTTGCAGTAAAGAAGACTCAGTGGTTTAAGATTATTATTCAGTCCATTATAGCGATTCTATCATCTTCACGCTAAACTGATTATCAACTTTTAATTAGGTAAAAAATGCTCAGTTGTTATCATTATTTAAAACAAGAGCTGCTGTGTTATTACAAGTTTTTTTATTGTGACCTCTTCTTTGGCTGCGAAGTCCAACGTTGGATCATGTAAACTAATGTACTAACCTCTCCGTTCATGTTGTTTTAGACTCATCTATGTAATCCGAAATTACTCATTTCTAGCCGCTTTTAAAAGAATAACTCACTAAAACTAGCTACATTCTAGTAACAACAAAGTGTCTATCGAAGTAAATCTCTTTTCACATATTTCCTATTTATTGTTGTAAATTCTACGAATTTCAAAGACCTTGTTAGCACACTAAAGTTTTTGTGGATAAACCCTTTCACGATATTCAATAATCCAATTTTTTAAAATTCACAATTCAAACTTTAGAAACCAACCATTCAGAATAATGGATTTTGAATAGACATGGAAGCTTAAATTTTAACTATGTGCAAAATGTTCAGCATACTAACGATCACCAAATAAGAAACTGATGTGTAACTTTTAATACTCAAGCAAAGGTATCAGAGCATTTCAAAACATTTTTTTTCAAAGTTGAACTATATATTGCACTAACATCAATACTGCAGTTTGCAAGGATTAGGATTTAACTACAAGTAACGTCACAGAACACCGACAACACGGTCGTTTATAATTTCATTACATATATTATACTGATGAAATGACACAGATTATAACCAACTACTATTCGACTACGTGTTTTAAAAGTGTAGGTTTCAACCATAAATTACGTGGAATCTCATTGGTTTTAATTATTAGCATCCCTATAACATGCCTGAATGGTTGATTTTTGAAGTCGAAACCATGTATTTTTAATTTACATAATATGATGCTGTTAATTATCTTGAATCTGTGCAGATAAGATGAGTCCCAAGCTTAGGTAGTAAGATATTTTAACGTTGGTAAACAATTTCAAAGCTAGTTTATAACTCTTGGTGCCAGCAACCATAATTAACTATAGAATATTTTAACAATACTTGTTCGAACATCTCATAAATTCGAAGATAAAATTTAGCAAGACTCTAAAGACACAGATAGTATGCAAATTTGGCTATTGTCATAGTAGAGATTTACAATTTTCAGAGTTCCAACTTGCCTCAGCCATCTGTCATCGCCATACTTCTTTCCCCTTCTTACCAGGTCAAGGCTCCATATTTACAGCACTTAACATTAACGGTTTCATTAGTCATGGAGCCACGAGCCTTACATTTGACTGCATTTATTGAGGCAGTGGAACAAGCACTTGAACATAGGATACGGGAAAGTATCCTGTTTTCCCACTTGCTATTCCTTCATACCAGTTTTCGTCAATTCTATTTAAGAGAACAATTGTTTCTCCCTCCTGGAAAGTTATCAAATGAAGTATAAAGTCTACAATTTTAGAATGCATAAATCATTGTTGGTTACTTGTCATTGTCTAGTGTTTACCTTGAGAGCCAACTCTCCAGGATTCTCCGGTTCAAAATCATACAAGGCTTGACAGCAAGGCCCTTGATTTGCAGGAGTACGTCCAGGAGAAGACTTCATAGGAGATGGGACTGGAGAAGCTATAAGACAGAAAGTATCATAAATTGTTTATCATGTTGGATGCAATTTTCGTTTACTATTCTTATCCTATCAGTTCAGTCGTTTTAAATAGTCATTCATAACTATAACACACATACATACAAAACTATATAATTTAAGTTACTTTGACGAGCTAGCTCTACTGACATGTGACCACAAGATATCAGAGAGAATACTACAATGTGTAAACAAGAAAAGTTACGTCCAACAAAGGTAATTGAAAAGATAAACAGTATTTTAGGAAGATTCAGTAAAAGCTTATCGAAAAGTTAAAAGAGTAAGAAGGCTCGTTCCTCATCCATGTTTCAAAGTTGATCAATGTTTTTAGTATTTTTATGAAAGTTTAGTTGCACCACTGTAAGCATTTATGTATGTGGGGAGTAGTCATTAACATTTTACCAGTATCGGATTTCGCTGCATTGCCAGCAGTAAAATGAGGTTCCCAATCCTGCTTTTGGGTGGCAGGAGATGGTAAAGGAGATCTCTGTGGAGTTCCTAAGCCCACAACCACAACAAACACCCATATATGATACATAAACAAGTAAAGATCAAGAAGAAAGTTGTAAGACCGAACTGCCAATGCCAAGGCAAGATAGCTTTAAAGCCAAGGTACGCAAACAAGGTAAATTCAATGCGACTTAAAAAAATATGGCAAACAACTTAAACGAATCAATATGCCTGCATTCCAAAGCGAAATCATCAATTGAATTAAGACAATTCAAAATCTCGATAAAAAATAACTAAAAATGGCACAGAAATATTAAGTTTGCTTGTCGTAGGGCAATGAAATGTACTTGGGTTTCATAAATACAAATATACTATCAGTAGGCTGCTCTTACTTCTTTTAACCAAAATATCTTAAAATCGCTAGAAACAAAAATAATATAAAGCGAATACGCATGCCTTTGGCTGAAGGGATATTGGCAGGAGGAAAATACGGAGGTGGTGGCCCACCATTCAAAGTGTCCCTGGAGTGATCAGAAGCACCATCATGAACATCCAAATGCAACTGCAAATCATGGACTGTCTTTGGCTGGAACTCTCTTTTCGGTCGGCTTGCAGCTTCTTGTCTCCTGAGTACACAATAAATTATGTCATAAGTAACCGCACTCGCAAATGTTGAACAGTAAATGTGGTACCATGTTAAACAAAGCTTAACGCACTTCTCGTTCAGAGTTTCCACTAGAGTACCCAATATCTCCGTACACTGCTTGTGATACTCCAACAAACACTCCGCAAAAGTTGCAACTTGAGACACTTGCTCAATCTTAAAATTTCATTAAAATTAAACCCATTGTTTTAAAATCAAATTAAAAATAGTTTAAAGCAAGAATGTAAAGGTTAATATAATTGATACAGAGTAACTTACATCGTTCTCCAGCAGATTATACATTCCCATTTGAGCCAAATGCAAGCTTTCTGCAAATTTATCTTCGGCTAATTTGATTTCATCATCTGAAATATGAGATCCTTTATCATTTATCCGTTACCAAAATAACATCCAAGACAATACGCGCCGATTCGTATTGTCAACGGTTTGTTTCCAAATATTGTATATGAGGATCGTGAAAACAAGCAGATAGGAGACCAAGCCGTTCCATCAAAGTGCAATAAGGACCAAACAAATAAAATCAAAACAAAAAAACAAGCATATTAAGTGAGCTACATACAAAATAATTTAAACAATATAATGTCAAGGAATACTTTAAAAAAGGTAAAACCAGGCAGTTCTGATAAAAAATAAACAGTTTGTCCAGCTACTCTATGTATTTGAAGTTTTGCAAGACGGTACGGTTACTTACTTGGGTAAAATAGGTTAAGTACATATTTAATAATACACATAGCATCAGCATCATAGGTCCAAATGATGCCGTATTTTTCAAAAGTTATCTTAGACTATGCAAATGGTGCAAAAAAGACAGCACAAATGAAATAAACTACTTCATATATTTGGATTGTGTAAACCTTTACCAGGAATTGGTCTGCCAAGATGAGAAGGGCTTCCGAATGGACTCCCCTGTGGACTTTTCTTTGGTACTACCAAATAAATAGTTTTTTAAAAAATCATGCGATGATCTTAAACATGCCATTTATCACTGGATAAACTCATTCACTATTACTGCAACTCATATACATAACATAACTCATGCCAAACGCTGCAAACTTTTAACTACCATAAAAAGTAACAAACTGAAATTGAGATTACTGATATGCCTCCTAGCATGCAGTTTAAACAGACATAACGAAAACTGCACATATGTAGTAATGATTACTAAGGTGTGTCAGAGCTGTAGCTTGGCATGGGGAATTCGAAAGGCGGCATGTGCGAGGTATCCGACAGTACAGAGTTCTGGGATAATTGGAAACCCTCGCTCGCAACATCAACCTGGTTTTTTTTCTCAGATAAACTCGCAGTATCAAAAAATTATCTTTTCCTTAATGTAATGCAAAAGTTTGATAATGTGTATGTTTTCCTTACCCGTACCTTTCGCTTGCTTCCTCTTCTTACAGTCATAGTCAAGCCGTCGACCTTGCAATTTCTTGCGGTGATGCTGCAAATTAACAAGGTGAATTTATCGTTAGCCAATAGTACAACTCACGCGCTAGTAAGTATTAAGTAAGTTTTTAGCTTTAGTAAGATAATGCTTGTAGGTTTTTCATTACCATAACTTCTTTCAAATCCTTCGTTTGAAGGTGGTGTAATGGCTCCAAGAAATTCTGCTTTACGTTGTCATCTAATGAGTATTTGTTGTCTGCCATTTGTTTTAAACTTTCTCCCATCTCGATCAATGCCGTAGCTGTATCATAAGCGTAAAAATACAAAATTATAAATTGTATGGGTATGTTTCATGCTTACAAATGCTCCATGACGTTTAATGATGTCCTACCGAAAACACTGTCTTCACCCAACTTTCGCCCATAGCTGGACATGCACTCTCCTAAAACACCTTCCGGTTGAGGATACGTTGACGCCTTTGCTTGCCCACTTAATTTTGAAATTCCCTTTACAGCAGCCATTTTTGCTCTAGCTGTTGGATTCGGCTGTAGATACTCTTTGGTTTTTAACTGGAGTTCATCTACCAGCTCGTAGGTAATGTCAGTTTTCTGCAATTTAGTTGATAATTTATATTTTTGTTATTCCTTTTTAGTATCTCGAAATACTAGCTTACTAGCTAATAATACAACCCCCTAAACACATGAGATGTACCTTCTCCATGTCCATGAAGTCATCATCAAGCTTTGTCCCTTCCGCACCTCCGATCTTTTCGTTCATATACTAAAACAAGACAAATAGAAGCGTAATTTTTAATGAATTGATTCTAGTTGAATTATAGAATGTACTTAATTAAGAAATGAATATTAATAGGCATACTAAATGTAAGCTTCATCGAATGATATTAATATTTGTCATGTGATATTCATCCAAATCTCACCATAGATAGGAAATACCAAATTATTAAATTTATTTAGCACAAACATAGTATTGGTAGGCACTTTTACTGCGTTCAGGGATTTGTCATTCCACTATCATTTTAATAATTATAAAGAAACACATACAATGCACGTCTTTATACAAAGTCAACAAGGGGAGGTATAGACTAATCACTAATGTGTAAATCCCAAATTCTTGTTCAGTTACGTAAGTGCAAAAGAAAGGCAATATTTTATGATTGGCTTGTTCATTGTAATGTAGGTGTCAGTGCTATAATGACATTTGAGTTTGTCTGGAGGTGGGACATACGTAAATCTTAACAATCAATATTATACATATTTAGTATATGTCAAAATATTCATTTTAAGGTTTAAGCAGAAAAACATTGAACTTTGCATTTTAAATATTTTGTTATCATAATTATATACAGTTTAAGTATGAATCCCGATTCTTAGCATGTTTCTGCACAAAACTTAAAAGAGAAAGAGAGTCAAAGAAAAAAAGGTCAAGTAGGGGTGCGAACAAAAGAACCTTACGAAATGTAAGATTATAGACTGTAGGAGGACTGTGTGACTGGTTCCTAACTTTAAAGAGCAAAAGTTTCCTTTCTGAAGTCATCATGATCAGGCATCAATTTGTTAACGTTGCATCAGAGTAGTAATGCTTTGTTTCGTGTATTTAGCAACAATTATAACGATGCAAGTAACAAAGTCATAATAAACATACGACTTTCGTGTGTGCACACGTACAGAAAGATATTCCGCAAGGATGATGATGATGTTATGTGCTATGATTTGAAAGTAACGAAAATTACCCACGACGCTTTACGCTTGAATGAACAATACAATATCCAACAAAAAAACAGTCTTACAAAAAACCCTATCCTAAGGCTTGACCATAAACATTGTGAAAAGGTATTTGATTACATACATACAGTTGACAGCGACTACACTACGTAATGTATTTACCGTACGCAGAGTTTTGCGAACAACCGTTTCGTAAGAAAAAACTGTTTGCCTTCTTGACATCTTTTTTCTTGGGGAAAACTTTCTCCTTTTCTATGCAGAAAAGGATGATGTTATAACAGAGTCTAACTGGGATTTACGAAAAGGCTACATCATCCAGTACAGTACGAAAGTACATCCAGATCATACATACATAAATTCATACTATACATACCTATATACGGAAGGGTTAACTTATAGAGCAGAGGTAGAGGTAACGTATGTTCTCAAGATACTCTCTCACGTACCATGCGTTCGGAATATTAATACCATCCAAACCCAACCGCTCTATGAAAACTGCTATCACCGTAATATTTCTGAAACTGTCTCTCTACAAAATCCCATCTCCAACTCCAACTATACTATCACCGCTGTATTTTACACAATAAGTTGCAATGCCAAAACCAGTAGTCAAGTAGAAACATTGAATTCCTATCCTGCTTTCAAATTATCGATCCACCTCTCCCATTGATATGGTTAGCATGTATACACAGTGTCAGTGAATCTGGGTCAAGTCAATGCCAATTCGCTAACTCTTTCGTTCACAATACCAAAGCTAAACTCAAGCCTTTCCTGTCACACCATGCCATATACCTAGTACAGTACGTACTTGGCTCATGTGCTTTCTTCGCCCAACCTGTGCATGGTATATCTTCACCAAGTTGAACTTTTCACTTTTAGATCTATGCTGTTTGCTATGTAATACATCCGTAAAGAATACCTTTCTCCTTACTGTCCTTTTACAACGTTGAAAGTCTTCGGATGTCGGATATACCCTGTTTGCACCACAGATACCACGCTTTCATTTTTGATTCTGGTAATATGCTAGTTATGTAAATACATGTAGGAATAGAATGGGACCAAGTTTAAAAACGTCATGTAAAGGTATCCTTGTACTACACATGTATTATACATTTAAAAACATAGATTGTTGGTTACTGATATTTTTTCTATATTATTTGTACTTCGCATCTTGCCAGAGCTCGGCAGCTAACTACTTTGGCACATGTACTTACTTTCCTTACTTCCATAGTCATAGTCATGAACATTTCTACAAAAATGTTGGTTTGGTTGCTGGTTAGGTTATGTTGTTTCAGCTTTCTACTAGTGAAGTATACATGACGTAGGTATACTATGAGTGAAAGAAGGTGAAAGCCAATTCTATCATATCAATTTGAACCATCCAGCAAATAAGTTGTATGCTATGCATCATGTTTGTCCGAACCAAAGTATGAATCTATATTTATTTATCCAACATGCATACATATTTATATTATGTATGATAGTAATAGGACTTGACTTAGATTACTGGCAAGTAATTCAATATTTAGAAAGCATTCAGAGTGAAGGCAGAGTGACAGGAATTTACACAGGCAGAAATACATTTGCAACTGCTTCACACTGCTTGTTTCGAAACAACTTTACTTCATTTTACCATAATAAAACCGGAATGACTTTCACTTTGTAGAAAAGTATGCCCCAATAATATATGAATTAATGAATTAAAAGCATAAGTAAATGATCACAACGGCCGGAACTGGTGAAAAAAATTTAATTTCATAGTAAAATAAAATACAGATGGAATTTGATTAAATCTAATTATATTTTACTTATGACTTTCATTTCAGCTACCACTACATACCGGATAAACTAGTTGTGATTTAAAAAACAAAACATTCTAACACCTAACTTATTACCCGCTTGTATGTTTATTATCTATTATGCTTATGGCAGAAGTAGAAGAATCAAAGAACTATAATAGAGTCTGTATTAAGTTAAATTGGAAACCATCGTTTACCATTAAATCTGACGTCTGATGTAATGAAAATTTAATGAGCTAGTCCAGGCGTCGGCAATGTCAACCTTCCATACATTTTTTAAATTGTTTGAAACCCTTCTTAACAATGGTTTTAAATTGAAAGTAGTAGCAATACGTTTTAAATACTGAATTGCAGTAGCAAGCTGATTTGTAGAACAACTAACTTTCTTGCTTTGACTGTAATGAGCAAACAATACAAACTTCCGTTTACTTTCACTTGTTGAACATGAAAGTGTTTTCCAAGGTTGTCAATTTATGCATATTCTTAAACTTGAAGGTTTTGTACAGCTTGCATCATCATTATTTAGCCTATTAAATAACCATGATTAAGGTCGCAAGTTCTCTGCATTTCATTGATGTCTGATGTTATAACGCATAAGCACAAGGCCAATTTCTCTAATTGATCACATGGTGCAAATGTTTGCTCGTAATTATCGTTTACTTTAGACTCAAATACCTAACAACATGTGTGCTATATTGCAATTATCAGATTATTCTTACGTATCAATTCCATAATAAAAATCATAACTTTACCTGGTTAGCTTTGTTGATCTGCTTCCGAAGACCTGAGAAAGCCATCTTGTCCAGTTTGACGAATTTTATATTTCCAAATCCACACAAAAAAACTACAGTTGTACTGTCGACAACTCGAAAGTTTCTACTGACGCTTTCTTTTCCTCTGTAAAAGAAATTCAGACAAATTCTCACAACCAGATTACAACTTGTACTTCTTGGTATTTTTTGTGAGGAAAGGATAAAGATGTATTGATTCTAATTTGTTTCTGAAATATTTTTCTATTTTCACTACTGCACACAAATTACTACCTAGCTTGAATTTTAAAGACTTCCTTTCTATTTTTCGTTTGCTAACAGTTCCCAATCCGCTAATTAATTTGCAATAAATACAAGCTTCAACACTTTGCTATTTGTAATGGAACAGTGTTACCACATCACAACATCAACATCCCTCTAGTTCTGAGTTTATTTGTTTTCGCTTAACCTGCTTAATACACACCCATACGCCCTATTCTATTCTTTGTAACACTAGCTCCGTTTTTTACTCCTTGTCCTCACTTTCTTCCCTTTCTCAAAAAAACGTCCTAGCCTCGCTCTTGCTTTCTCTCTCTCTTTTTAAATGCAGGCAGATTCTTCTGCACTTGCTCCCTTACTCTTTCTCTATATATGCTACCAAAGCTGTAACAAACTTTTACCAAACTCGATTTTCCTAAAGCTAAAAGCGTTCTGATGCCCTGTTTGTGCTACGTACAATGCTTGTACTACAACTGCACTATAGTATTGGAAGAGTTGCAATCACGATTATTATGTTTTACAGTTTTCCTTTCCTTGCTTTCACTCCGTTATGTCCATTAGAGGAAAAGTATATTGTAGGGATTGGATGTGGGTTTGTAATACGGACGTGCTTTGGTCTGCCAAAGGGAAAACTTTCACAATGATACCTTACACAAATGTATACCTAGACTTTTACATTTTACTGCATGCCTGTACTTAATCCTCACCCACTTTTGACTTAGTTCTCCACATTTTTCGAGTGTGCTCTCATATATACTACAACGATTTTCTTTCCCATAATAAAAAGAACGGGATACACAAATGGAATGGAAATTTGTACTTAGCACTGAGAACGAAGCAGACTTTTCTTAAGCATAACATAGCATTGTATAAAAAGTATATTTTACGTTGATATACGATACTATATTTACAGGAACATGTAATTGGTTCAAAATGTTTTTTTGTCTTTATAACAGATGGCTAGGGACGGGGATGGGTTCACAAAACAACACAAGACGTGCAAAAGCCTTGAACACTTTTTTACATAACTTTTGTGAACATGAAAATTCTTTTATGCAGTTATTGACTTGCAAACGACCTTCCTTTCCTGGCTGTGATGATCCACACTTTGCTAAATACCCCGACTATCTTCAATCAACTTGGAAAACGCCCCCAATACTGTCTCTCCTTCCGATCAGTTATCTGAAAAATTAAAATCCAAAAATCAGAATCAGTTTTCATTGCCGATTGTATATACTCATCTCATAATGTTCAAAGCCATAAGGCATCAAATTTCATTATGAAAGTATCTCCATCTGCAAATATATCATATTTCCTACATACAGCTAATTTGCTAGTATTGTAATAAACCAAAAGCATTCCATATCATTTTCATACACTCTTGCCCAAGTCCAGCTAAACCATTCATTCAAACCTTTCACAATAGAAAGTCGGACTAAACAATCCATTCATTTGAAGGAATGCATGTTCATACATCGCAGTTTGCTTTGGTTTTTTTATGTACAAAAGCCATAACATCAACAAAACTTAAAGGACAAAACTTGCCCGGACTATAAGATATCATGCGGTAACAGCATGCATGCCATGAATTCACTCCAAGCACGCTTTTTTAGTCGTCACTCCTAAAAAATGAGTGGAGGGTATTTGTTGTATAATACGCTATGCACTCCATTTTTTGCGTTTATGACGTCATTAGATACATCTGCATTTGCAATATAGATGATGACGCCAATTTCTGTGCAGAAAGAGTGTTACTTCAAGAATAATGTGTGGCTGCACCAGAAGAAAGGTCCTTAATATTTTGAATAGACATAGAAAAATGTAGGCGCTGAGCCTATATAGGACTTCCGCGATTTTAAGCAAAAACTGGTGGGCGAAAGCCGTAGTGGAGAAAGCATTGGTGGAAACATTCCAAAAGAAAGAGAGCTTTCTTCGCATTTATCATTGCTTGGAAATAGGCCGCACAGACGTACATAATAACATTCGCCGTGATTTCAGATAACAATCTCTTTCTCTAGCTGACTTTGACTAAATAGCGTATTACTCATACTTAGTGTAAACCTTACAAGGGAAGTCCCTATGTGACTCATTCTATTCATTTTTAAGCTATACACTCCATACTCCCTCCCCTCCCGGCATTGGTATTACTTTCTACCCACCACCAGCTTACAATTTTGTTTTGACGTCTTTTTGTCAACATTTCCCTTTCCATGCTCTACTTGAACAAAATCAGAAATCATTAGGAGCAAACTTTAATATATGCAATTTTGACCTTAGACTTTTCTGCCTACATACTTTCTGCGCATTTTGGTTACATTTGCTCCAGGTTAAAAAAACAAATACACATCTTTACTTAGCTTTTCACATAAAGCAATCTTTCTAAGTGAACAAAAAAGCATTACTGAAACTGGCATTACAGCAACAAGTAAAAAATATTGGACAAAACTGTAGCCAGCCAAATATTTTGTAAAGCCTGTTTCCTGCGGATATCCAAGTGATTAATTTTATAAATGGTTTTGTTTTTTAAACAGGATTTATACATGTGTTTACAAAAATATTTGTTAAATTTACATTCAACATCACATCCCACGTAATTATTGCATACAATCAGACCTGAATACTAACGTTATCTGTCTGTTAAACACTAAACACATATGCACTGATTTATTTAAACATCTTATTTATATTCCATATATACTTCATTATCAATAATAACAGCTATTCTTTCACATTTCTAACGTCACAGAATCCTATATATATCAATTGGATTGGTTAACCCCTTCGATTTTAGTGTAGAATAATTAGCCAAGAATCCTACTCACGTATACACAACAACATCACCTGATTCGATGCTTATTAATCACTGATAAATATTACCGAAACTAATTGATTATAATTGTATATTACATAAATGGATTTTTTACACTTTGAGATAGATTTCTTTATAAATAAGTCAAATTATACTACTAAAACTAACTTACATTTTATACTGAAAAATTCCCATTAAGTGAATGATTGGATGAGCAAAGAAAATTCACTTATTTAAGCAGTAATTAATTATTTAATTAATTTGTTTAAGTAGCACAAGAGAGACACATGAAAGGAGTGTTGTGCAATGCACCCACTTTATATTTACATGAATCGACGAGAAGATTTGAAGAGAGAGATTTGAACAATCAACTTGACTCACTTTCACAGCCACAGCTGAGAGATGAGAAACCCGGCAAAGAGCAAATATCTGCTTAGGCTGACACAACACAAATAAGGTATCTGCACTATTTCTATACCACAATCACAAATGAATGACTCACCAGTCACAATCACAAACAGGGAGTATTTGTTTGTAGAATTCTTAAGTTTTTTATAACTTTAAAATCCCCATTTAAGTATAGCTTGGCAGATACCTAAATTTGCTTTATTAAGGTTTACACGTGCTTTGTCAAAATGAATTTTTGTGTTCACGACTGTCAATCTGTCAAATAACTGTTTCAAAGTTTTATATAATTCCATCGTATATTGATTCCATATATATACATGGTGTTTCGTACGAAGGCAGATGGACACTTGTTGATTATCGACTACTATCTGCTGATCTCTAAATTATAATTTAACTTTGAGGAACAGCTTTCACATGCAAAATGTATTCCCTTGTTCATATTCAATTATACTAGAGCAGTTATCAGTAACAACTATCGGATATGAAATGCAATATTTAAATTGTACATATACTATTACATTTATTGACAGTTAAAGTCATGTCATGGCCAAAGAGTGAATACTATAGGTAGATGTAGATAGTTGTAAGAAGAGAGGTTTCTCCAATCAGTAAACTAAAAGAATTCAGAGCTTGGAACTACTGGAGAATGAAGCATTATTATATGACGTTAGATGACAATGTATGAATGTATTATGTATGCTTATATATGTATGTTTGCCTACAGACAGAAGATGATGACTCCCTTCTTTCATACATACTTTTTCCTTTTATGCTACTGTTTATCATTATCATGCTTTTTTCTTAAGGAAGCAAGTAAATGAAATGACTCAGTAGTCACAGGAAAAATTCATAATGAAAAGATATGTTGTATGTATAAAAATACTATGCTATATATGCTCTGGTCGTAAACGGATGCATATATGTATAAATATTAAATGATATGGGACGATGTATGCAAAGAAAATGAAACAAATTAAAAATACGTAGATACATATAAAGTGATTGTTTTAAGTAGTGAGTGACATGCCAAGCGGAAAGATGACAATTTTTTGACGATTGCTGCAATATATTTTTTATACAATTTCAAGACTTTGTTCCTCTTTTTTTTTGCTATCCATTCGCATATTCGCATATATTATGGCAGCTTTGCAGAAGTCGTGAGTTCTTTGTGAAACATAATGCATGCATAAATATGAGACATCTCATCTGCATTTTATCTGACAAATACTTCCTTACTCCTTACACAATCCAGAGATTACATTGTAACACAGCTAGCAATATGCCATTTCCTTCTTGTAGTGTAATTGTGGAATTGAGTATTTTAGATTTGTCGATATTTCAGTTCTTCAAAATTGATTGTAGAAGGCTACTTTCATATTTTGCGTAAATTATAACCTATGCTTTTTACAATACACTGATTGGGTTCAAGCAAAAATGACAAAAGTAAGAATAATTTTATTAATTGCTTGAGAATTACTTGAAATCCTTGTATTACTTGAGAATATAAGTTTGCTTGGCTATGAGGTAAGGGTTTTTTAATGTATTTATGTAAACGTAGTACAGGAACATGCCTATTTTT
>JAHZNG010002214.1:0-16338 GCA_027744375.1 Orchesellides sinensis | reverse complement strand
ATATAAATAATGCAGCTCAATGTTATTTTCAAAATGCAAAATAATGTATGCAATATTAATGTTCTTGGTCTGCAATAAAGTCACTACATACATACATACACATTTATCGAGAATCCCATGAGTAAAATATAAAAAACGCACACTTTATAAATACATTCATTATAAACAAACATGGATATAAAATGTCTCTCTGTAATAATATACAGCCCCCCAGCTCTTCAACCAACTCAGTATAACTTTTTCGCCACTTGTCACTAAAAGGAACACTGTTTCACAGTCGAAATACAATTTAACATAAAATAAAGATTGTTCCAGTACTGGTGAGTCAACTTCCATTTAACCAATAATTTTAACCTTCCAATTTACAATTTTAAAATTTAATAATTTGTTATAAAAAAATTTAAACTTGACACAGAAAAAAACAAACAAAAGTGTGCTTGACAGTGTTGCTGATGATTATAGCCTTACAAACACTGTTTAGACCATATAATTAAATATTATAAGTTAGCGCGAGTGTGTTCAAAACATATGGAGTAAGCGATAAACGCAGAAGATGTGCTCGGTTCCATAATACAGTCAGTCTATATCCACCAACCACATCAGAATCATCAATACGTAATTGTCAAACAATCAGATTGATCTGATCTGATCAACAAAAACTGTTAAGATTGGTCAGTTTGAATTTTAAGGACAATGGACAAAAACGTTTAGATATAGTCAAATTACGTGTTTTTTTAAACACCTGGAAGCACGTTAGTAGTGATTGGAAGTAGATGTGCCGCATATAAAATAGTGAGCAGGTAAGTACAATTTAAGAACGGTATCTGTATATATGATTATACAGTGATTTAGGTCCAATCAAATTGTTCGTGACAATCAAATGAAGTCGGCTAAAAAAGATCCACCATATTTTTTTTGCTAGTTTTTACTAGGCCAACATATAAATTTTGAACACGCTGCAAGTTTCGAACACCTGGCTGAAAATGAAAAGGAAGGTGATTATTCATACTGTATTGTTGATGTTCATAACTGGACTTCAACTATGCTAATAAACGTAAAGCTGTAAGTTATATCATTTTAGAATGCATTAATGTCATGTCAAATTCATTGACTAATTAATTAAGTGAATATCATACATTCTAAGAGTTAATTATTTGTTTTTGAAGTGTTTTTAGTATGGAGGTAGTAGCGGACCTCATCAAGCCAAACTCACTAAGCATATGTATGGAACAATCAAAGCATTCAATCATTTCGTCTGAACTGTAAAATATTTCTTGTTATTGGTGCTGTGGATGAAATGAGAAGAATGGAAAGCCTTATCCATCACAACAACGGAATCTGCGTTAAACATGTGTAGCGTTTTTTTTCTTTTACGTTATGCTCTTCTTGATAACAATTAGAAAATGCTAGCTACATAAAAATTTATAATGCATTCTAGTTTAATATAATATATGATGCTTGTAACCCTCGCCGATAACGCATAACGTGAATGACCAGCTTTATATGTACTCGTGATTTGTCTAACTGCTACGGAAGCATTACTGCAATTAATTTCCAGAAACTCGCATTGTCTTCATGAAACTTTCCATGTGTTCAATCAGTTCCTTGTAATCTTCAGGATTTTCTTGACGATTATTACCAACGAAAAGAATTTGCGGCTCTGCCAGCACAATGGGAATGCATTTGAATTCTGCGACAACGTGTACAAAATAATACATTTACATTGGTTATTAATCATTGGATTAGACTTAATGCTCCCATCAAAACATATATAACGTTGGCCACACTTACCAACAACACTCTTCAACACTCGTACGTTGGACAGTATTTTGTTTCCTACATTAACATTTTCCAGTTCCATCACAGGAACAATCCTGCAAGTCATGGTCTTACAGATATATATTTCTGTTGACAGCACTTCACTTGCTTTCACATCCACGCATAGACTTTCCTGAAGCAAGCTGATGAGTTCACCTGTTTTTTAAATAAAACACAAATATCATACATTTACTAAAAATATGTATGAAAAAGGTATTATTTTTGAAATTATTTTAATTCCATTAGTACAGACGCTTACATTTTAATTTACCCATATTATTGTCCGAGATCAGGTAGCATAAGGCTGACACATTAAACCGTTTTGAGACAATAGTATGTTGTTGTCACATGTACTGAAGCAGCCGTTATTTGGATTGTTTTCGAAAAGTGACCTCTCGATATTACTCCAATTGAACCTAAGTTCTTTCCATTCTTGGAAAAACATGTCTTCTTTTGGGACGATAAGGTACCTTGACATGATTTCCTCCAATTCGTCTATAAGGTGTAGCTTGTTGGATGTAGATAGAGTACCTACTACCGTACTTGAGATTGCCTGCATTTCATTCACAATGTCATTATCATTACTGTGTACATGATGGCATATAAAGTTTTGTTGAATCTTCATTCTTCTTCCACTTAAATCATCACTATGGCCTCCATGCTGTTCATCTCTGTTCCCATTTAATCCACTATCATTCATTCCGTCATCCATACCAATCTCACTTGTATCGATTGCGACACATTGTTGTAAATTTGAAATATCCATTTGCGTGTCCGGATTGTGTTCAGTCAAATTTTTATCATTATTACTAACGCTATCAGCATTGTTGGCGCAAATAGTTTCACTTGTAACTATGGAAGCCTGTACTGGTATGTTCACTGCGTGTGCAATATTTGTTTGCTCAGGCATGGGAATATCTTCCTCTCTACATCCATGATTAACAATTTCTACAGCAACAGTCTGTGAATGAGTAATACTTGATGAGGATGATGATGATGAAAATGATCTTGAAGTGTCTGTACATTGTGCCTGTCCTGTTCGACTAGCATATTTGGTAGTCAAATTTTCTGTCCACTCTCTCAGTTCATTAAATGGATTAAACGCATCAACAATGTTTACGCTTTCATCAAAATCCACAGTAAATTTTCTGATATCGGTATTTACTTTAATTCCAGACAACTGACCAATACAAGATGCCTCAAATATAGGAAACCCGGTATCAAAAGCATGTTCAGCTGCTACATTGGTTTTGCGCCGGTTATCCCACAAACATAATGTATCCACAGGTAACTCGGAAATATTACAGCAATAATGCATTTTATATCTAAAACGTTCAAAACAGAAATGAATACTTGTTGTTGCATTTTCGTGTTAATTTTTGTGATAAACTAGTTACCATACGTAAATGTCATATATATAAATAACCTACATTTGTTTAGCTGACATTGCTTTGCATGCTGCTTCACAATAGTCCAGTTCAAATTGATTCTCGCCTATTAAAAGTAGAATATTATATTCGCTCAACAATTTACTCTTTCGCATTGTAGTGAGGAATGCTTGATGGTAGTATCGATCCTTCTGATCGCATTTGTGGATCTTCCGTTCTTCATGAGATTCAATCTGCATATATAAATATTAAACACCACATATATCATATACTACAGATAAACTACTAAGCTACAATTAGTTAACATTTGGAAATATATTTTGATGCTAGTTTACCAGGCAGGAATAGCATTTATTCCGATTATCCCATTCATCGACGATATTATCACAAACAATAACATCTGCCGCCTCATAGTCCTCTGTAAGAATGCCATTACGCATTTTAATTATATTTTCTAGAGTCTGTTTCATATCTTCAGATAAGGCCCCGTGTAGAAAAAATCGATAATGTCTCCAGGATATTTCCTCAGTAAAACCCTGAAGCTTGGGTTCGGGTAGTATAAAAGAATCCAGTGGCACCAGATTCGTGCTGCTTAGCATGATACATTGACTAATCCAACTTATCTCGATGAACAGTGTTTTTGCAGTCCTTGTAATGGCGATGGCAAGTGAACTTGGACTCTGTCCTTCCCTCAAAATAGTTATTGTCCCATCTTCTACTGTTTTCGTAATAGTACCACCTGAAAAATAAAAAAGTTAAGTTAACTGTATATATGTCAGCCATGCACAATTTCAGTTTTTGCAGTTAATGCATTTATGAATTCATACCTTTAGCAACGACTGTCTTAAACATATCAATACCCCTGTCATCCAATTTAATAGCGTCAATAAAAAACTTAGTCCTTCGAATTTGTCAGCTTTTTTGGTGCGAAACATGTTCACAAGAGTGCTTGTTCCATTTGCCAGCCAATCTCTAGACGCTCGTCCAACAACGGGTATCTTGGTTTTGCTTACGACATCCAAAAAGGTTCGCGTACTCAGGTGTGAGCACTCAACCCTTCCTTTTGTTGAGATAACAATACCATCTGCCTCTTTAACACGTTGAACACATATTCCATTGTTGTGATTGATAAGGCTCTCCATACTTCTGATTTCATCCCCAGCACCAGTAACAAGAAATTTCTTGCAGTTCAGACGAAATGATTAAATGCTCTGATTGTTCCATGCATGTCTTGGTGAGTCTGACTTGATGAGTTACATCACCACCTCCACACTAAAAACCCTTTAAAACAAATAATTCACTCTTTGAAAGCATGGTATTCATTTTTTGTAATTAGTCAATTATATTGACATTATATTAATACATTATGGAATGGTATTACTTACAGCTTTCCGTTTTTTAGCATGGTTGCAGCCCAGTTGTGAGCATCGGCAATACAGTATGCGTAATCACCTGCCTTCTCATCTTCAGTCAGTTGTTTCAAACTTGTAGCGTGATCGAAATTTATGTGTTGTCCTACTAAAAACTTAAAAAAAGAAATTTATCGTTTTTTAGTCGATTTTATTTGATTGTAACAAACAAGTTGATTAGACTTAAAACACTGAATAATCATATATGCATATTAATTTTTTAAATTTTACTTACCTGCTCAATTTTTTTATATGAGGCACATCTCCTTCCAATAACTACTAACGTGCTTCCGGGTGTTTTTAAAAAACACACAATTTGTGTATATCTAAAACGTTTTCGTCCATTGTCATTAAAATTCAAACTGATTAAACCTAACAGTTTTTGTTGACCAGATCAGACCAATCTGATTGTTTGACAAATACGTGATGATGCTGATGCTATTAAATTGGTAAATAAAGACAGACTGTATTATGGAATGGAGCACATCTTCCGTGTATATCATTCACTCTATGAAATGTACTGAACACACACGCGCCAACTCGGAATATTTGATTATGTGGAATATAGAGTGTTTTGTAAGGCTCTAATCATCAGCGACATGTTCAAGCACATTTTTCTGTTTTTCCTATGTCATGTTTGAAGGTTAAATTTAGAGTTAAAAAATGGAAGTTGACTCACCGCCACTAGAACAATCTTTATTAGGTGTTAAATTGTATTTTGACTGTGAAACAGTGTTTACACCGTTTAGTGAAGAGTTGCGAAAAAATTATAGCGAGTTGATTGAAGAGTTGGGAGGGTGTATTGTTGAAGAGAGACAGAGTGCTGACAAAGTAATCGCCAAGTATTTTGTTCGTTATCTCGAGGATGGGTCGGATTATGTCACGTTGGCATGCATTGTAAATAGGAATTACAAATATTTTAAATTCATAACCATATTTATTTTTAATGAATGTATTTTTTAAGTTTGAGTTTTTTAAATTCTAATTCTAATAGGATTCTCGAGAAATACCTGGAATTCATCAATGTGGTCCATTCTGCAGACCTTTCGTAATGGACATGGACATAGTAAACACTCTCTCTAGATACAAGATAATCATTGAGCTACGTCGACGGATGGATGGTAATTATATCCAAAGTGTAGTGAACTATGTCGCTGCCAGGTAATCCTAATATCATTATAGAATAAATTTGTGACCACGCCTGAGTATGCTAGCATTTTGGTCTTGTTAAGTTTTTTTATTCAGGATTATAATATACAATTAAATATATTAGCCGGAGCAATCGACTCATGTGTGTTCGTTATGTATTTGTTTATTCACAGTGAACAACAGGGCCCTCTACATTATGAAGCCTTGGTAATCTGGGACAAGATAAGACGCAAAGACACTTTCCACCAAACATATCCTTATGGATATAATATAATTTCTGATCAGACCTTTGTCAATTTCCTTCATTCTTCTGATCGCTCCATATCCACTTTCAGAAGTTTGCTTATAATGGAAAACCTCGATAGTATTAAAATACCAGCAACTGCCTATCTAACAAAAGACATTAACACTGTAGCTTCCAGTTGTTTGGGAGAAGGTGAGCTGAATCAACATTGTTTAAAAGGTCTGGTTCGCTATCTGGCAAATGGTTTCAGAAAACTGAATATGACGCATGGGAAGCTACCTTTGAAAACCTCAGACTTTTCAACTGCGTGTGATGCATATCGTGTGACAAGTTGCCTTGATACGGATATCAAAATCTTACCACCTTTTGGCTTTAGTGGAGTTTTTGGAGAATATTCTGGTGTCAGATTTAAGTCTAGGTGTGATGGTTTATTTTTTGGTGCAATCTATGAAGCTACATGTCAGGGGAATCCATTTGGGAATGATGAGCATACCATTCTTCGTAGTATACTTCACTTTTAAACTCTAATAATCTCATGCATATACTTATATTTATTGTAAATAATACAAATTACTAATTTTTTTTCTAGGTCGGGTTATTGATATGATGGACTCGATTTTTGTTGGTACAGCCGTTGCAAAGGAATCAGATTATATCTACAGAATATTTGGCGCTGTCAACCGCCGGTGTAAACATATTATTACTATGAAACGTGTGGAGTATGATGGACGTACTTTTATCTACGTTGACATCCTACAAGCTCTTAACAATTTCAACAATTTATCTGTATTTCATTCTGTAACAATCTGATTATATCGACTAAAATTTTTTTATCGTTATGTCATTTCTCTTATAGTACTGCTCGCCAGCTTCCACATACTGCCTTCAAGGATATCTTGTCCTGCTTTCGTATTACTATGTGGAATTGAGACTTGTGTTTGTAAGTCGGATGAGAATCGATTCACAGGATTTGTGTCGTACCCGTATACTCAGCTGCATACTCAAGCCTTGCTGAAACAATACAGTTTCCAGGTATGTCTTATTCAAATGATTAATGTGCACTTTAATTAAAAATGAAAAAAAATTCTTAACATTAATCAAGTATTTTTGTAAATATCATTGTAGTATGTCCCAGTTACTCTTACTATTGCGGATGGTTGTAGCAATAATGATTGTTCATTCATTAGTAAAGTTCAGTTCACTGGACACACAGCGGAAATAAAACATGTTCCACCACAACTCTTGACACTCCTGGAAGAAAGTGATGTGAAACTAGGTGAGGGAAAGCGATTCCCGTATTATGTTTGCCCAGCCTGTGAAGAACAGTACCATTTTTCTTTTTGGGATTGGAAGTGTTCAGAGAATGAACTATGCTCAACATGTTCTTCTGTTGGCAATCATAAGATTCGAAAATCTTTTCATTAATACATATATAATGATGTATGATATTATTTCCAATACGCCATGCAAATTATTGTAGTTTTGTGTTATGACAAAAAAGTATATAAACTGCTCGAGTGTGTGAATGTATACAAGTGATGTAATTGCATATAGAAAAATAATCCCATGTCTGAGCAAACAGTAATTGATGTTGTGAAAGATTGCAATCTGTATATAGAATAAAGTGTGGTCATTGAGTGGTCCCCTCTTATTTGCTCAGCAACTATGGCTGTACCACAATCATAAATGAACCGCTATTTTTTAGTAAGCCGGTAGCTTACATTAGGTACACATATACACGTTTGAGTGTATTCGTAAGTGAATATGTACTTCTTTTGTATTATTGTTGTGACTACTGTCTGGGAAGTCTGGTTGCCTAGTCGTGTAAAGATCCGTGTGTCATTTTAAGTTATTGTGATTTGGAATAGTTGTGATATAAATGTTAGAATAATCTTAAATTCTACAAAAAGTCATCATCTTCAGAGTCAAATACTAGGTCTGCTAGATAACAAAGTAATATATTTTTTTGCGTTCATCCAAGGCTGTGTCACATTCTGCTATTCATACTGCAACTCAAAGTAATGCTTTAAAATACAGTATTTAATTTGTGGATGTGTGTGCGTGTAGATTAACTTGTTATTTTCGTTTTTTGGTGAATTGATAACAAATAAAGCTAGTGGTCAGTTTTTTGTGCTTAGTTGTTGGCTTTACTAATTAATTAGTTGTTTTTTTGTTGGATTGTCGCTGAGGTACTTATTGATTATAGTTTATGGAAATTAAAGACTAAATCAATCTGTTTATTATCATGGGGCGGAAAAGAAAAGTGCACAACTACAAGGCCCCTCCCATTATAGCCAGTACTGTCAGCTGTGTGGATCCACCTCCATTTGTGATACCACTCCCACACACTAATGTTGACCTAAAGAAGGGGGAAGTGAAGGACGTTATTCAACTTTCCAATGATCAGTGGGATGTATTTACAAAAGGCACTGGTTCAGTCTTTCATGTGGCAGAGGAAGACAGGCCGGATGCAACCCTAAACAACTTTCCGGATGTTATAATGGACGCTATCAATTATTGTCCACTCCTCAATTTTCCTCGCATTTCCCTTACATCACATACAGTTACGCGGATGACACCTCTACTATTACGAATGGATTCTAGAGACTATGGCAAGGATCGTGTTCGCATTGGTGAAGTTTTTAGTAAATTTATGCCAAAATTCCGGAAAAGGTAATGATATTTATTAACATGTATCGCTATTTTGTGGGACAATTATTAGAAATGTGGTCTTTTGGTCAATGATTAACTCAGGCATACACTAGCCTTCCACTAGAGTAATCTGTTTTTTGGTTTGTTGTATTTTACAGGGCGACGGCCAAAGACACGGTGTACGCGTACTTTGATTATTTGGACCAAGAGTTGGATATGCATGGAGTGGTGGAGCTGGTATACTTAATTTGCAGAAATGATCTGGATGTTGAAAAAGGCTGAGCTTTCAGAACTGCTGACATCAAAACACGTTTAGATGACGTCGTCAAAGCAGACGGAATTACATCGTGTTACACGTATATATCTTCAAATCTTTCAACATTCCCTATCCATATTGAAGATGTATGTTTTCTAATTAACTATTAAGAATTCAGTAAAGTCCATTAGTAATTGTTAAATGGATTGGAAATTTAAATGTTGCTTTGCTTATTACAGGGACTAGGTGGATATGGATCACTCAGTGTCTTAGATCTATATGGAGAGGACAAGTATTGGATTGGGATCACAAAAGACAATGGACCACGCTTAAGGTGGGCCATTCAGCAAGAATTAGCCGAATATGGTCTTTGGGACCCCAGTAAAATGAAATTGGAATGTTTTTTGCAGACTAGACTAGTATGTTTATTTTTATATGTTTCAGTATGTACCAACCCTGAAGTTGCTTGAAAAATATTCAGCGCCTTTTGATATCATTAAACATCCTAAAGGATCCATATATGTAGTACCCAGTGGGATGTATCATTTTGGATTCTCTGTTGGATTCAATATTGCAAAGTCTGTAAGTATAATTAAACCAACGTTCGTAAGTTTTGTTTGTGCACTCATGAAATAAACAGTAATGTGATATACTTTTTCAATTTATTTCAGAAAAATTGTATAACTGCAGACTTTGAATATTTTTTTGATCCGAATGCTGTTCAATGTGACTGCTTTTAAATTAAAAGGATTAATAAGAGAAGATCAAGAGTGTATTTTAATCACCGTCTAAATAAGAAGCAGTGCATGCGTTTAGGGGACGTAATTGCTGATGCAGGGCATGTATCAGAGAAAATGAAAGCCATTCTGGATGGGCAGAAAAACCGAGGAAAGAGTGGGAATTATGCTGATGGGAAATCCAAAATAACAAAAAAAGGACTATCTAAAAAAATTAGAAGAAAGACAAGAGACTTGTGGTGCTCAAGTTTACATGGAAGTTGATGGATCTAAAACAAATGATGGGTCGTGTAGCAATGGTAATGATGACGAATGTGGCCGAAAAACTTCTCCTCCATATCGTTCTGGAAAGCTATATATCTCAGATGATGAATATAATTATTCCATATCCATGCCAAGTTGGCAAGGCTATCAAACTGGAGGGGATGTGCGAAAAGGAGTAAGCAATTCAGATTATGTTCGTGCAAAATATACACAGTCAACGCAAAAGATCAATATTCTGGACGATGAAATTGAACTTTCACAAAGAGTTTCAACAAAGAATGAAGATAGCAGCATATCAACATCAACTGAAAAAGTGGTACAGCCTACAAAACTGATCTCAGACGAGCCATTCGAACCAGATGTAATATGTATGCCGGAGTCAATGATAGTTTCACCATTACATCCAAAGCAGATTGAATGTCAACCTACTCTTGTTTTAGTCGTCCCTGAGTGTAACGTTGGCGCTGAGCTCACTCCAACACTCATATGTTTGTCTTCATCTGTTTTACAAACCCATTCTCCAGTCGTTTTACCTCCGTTGCCTGTTCTTTGTCGTCGTCCCTCTCCGCCTGCCACAATGTACTCATCAGATGACAATCAGCCTGTACCTAACTCTCATTGTCTCTCTACTCGTCTGCCTCCTCCACTTGTTCCAATACATTCATTGTTGCAACCGTCTCTAAAAACAATCACTACAACTATGATTGCCTCACCAAAGTCAAAGATTTAAGCAAGCGATGGTAATGCTGAAAATAATATTTTACCAGGGGAAAAAAGTGATTTCTGTGAAGTCAACGAGGAATGTGAAGGTGAAGCGTCTGATCCAACGGATTGTGCCACAAATGGGAACAGCAATGATGGTGATGATGATGATTATGAAGAGAATGCGCAGCCGATAGGAACCCAAAATGATTCTGTATCGTCTTCATCCTTGTCTCCAAAGCCGACTAAAAAAAAGAGAACCGTACTCGTGTAATTTGTGAATGCTGTGGTCACGAATTTTATAAAAAATCGAATTATCTACAACATATTCGTCAAAATCGTTATAAGAAGACTGGAGAACTACCACATAAATGTAGTCTTTGTGGCAAAGGGTTCATGGCGTCTCAGTCCCTTACTCGTCATCTCCATGAAGTTCACCAACAAGTCAAATTTCCTTGTACACACTGCTCTAAGCCGTTAGCAAGGAAAAGTCTCCTCAATCGTCATCTCAAGTAATGTTTAATTCATTTGTTAGTGAATATAGTCAGGATTTTTTTGTGATGTAAAATAAGCTAATTTTTTATTTTGTTTGTATTCATAAATGTTTCAGATCATGTAAAAAACTTCCGGATGATGTGAAACTGGAACTTGGGATAAAGGTGAACGAGAAATTCCCAGCCAAACGGAAGATAAAAGAATAGCCGTATAATACAGAAAAAAAACAAGAAGGTCCTAGCTATGGGTGGTAGTAAATAAGTGGCTGCCGTGGAACGCAATATTACGGCTGTATGGATATTAAAAATGGATTTTCTCGTTTCTACATGCATTTGATGAATTAATTATAATTGGTCTCATATTGTTAACAGAGTGTTTTAGTGAATTCAATTGACTGAAAAGTTCATGGATTTTAATTAATATTATTTATGTCAGGTGCAAGCGTTGGCCCTCAAGAAATTATCTTAAATATTTCCCCCCAACATCTAAACCATTTTACAGAAGAAGATTCGATCGCGGGATTGGAGTGAATTGATGAAATGATGTGACAATTTTCCNCAGGTGCAAGCGTTGGCCCTCAAGAAATTATCTTAAATATTTCCCCCCAACATCTAAACCATTTTACAGAAGAAGATTCGATCGCGGGATTGGAGTGAATTGATGAAATGATGTGACAATTTTCCTTGTTTTATGCTTAATCGTACAAAAAATGGAGTTCTGATGTTCTCGAACGTCTGGAACTATGGAGGTGGCGGAGGAGGATGTAAAAAACGACTTTGCCAAATAAACCCAATGACAAACCTCTTTACAAGGAGATGTGTATATGTACACACACAAAAATATTTCTTTATTTCATGAAGAGAACAAACCCCAAAAACGATGAGTATCAACTCGAGGCTTAAACCCGGCCTGTGCTGTTGAAGAACTAAAAATTACACAGAGAAAGCTCCCACCTATACCTAAAACTCTCTGGTGGCGTGAGCTTCCCTTAAATTAATATGACCATGAAAAAAGTATCGAGACAGAGAGTAGCGCCAGTCTGCCTACATACAGCTCTGCTCGTACGACAATTTTTAGATACTCATCATTCACATTTCACATGATGAATTTAACAAACAAAATATTCATTACATTATCCGAGGGTTCTACATAATTTCCTGACAATTTAAATATATAAAATATAGTATGATCTCTGATACCCTTTTTTGCAAATAATAGACTGTTTTTAAATTAAACGAAAGACTGAATGAAAAAATCTTGTATACTACTAGCATTGTGACTTTGGACGTTTCAGATTTTATATTATATATTTTTACAACGATTTTCATGATATTTTTCAGTTATATATATTATGTAACACATGAATCATAAACAAATCCGACAAAGTCATATGCACTTAGTATCGTTTGGTATGTATTATGAGTAAGTATATATAAAGTATTATTATGCATTTTCCCGATGACGAGCTCTAAAAATTGTTATTTATAAAGTGTACTCTTTATAATAAACGGTAGTAATATCATATTCTTGTTAGGAATCGTAGAAAGAGGACACGAACAAAGACCTTTTTGGACTGTTTTAAGATACTTGTCACCACAAATATCCCACACCACTACAACATATCATATATCAAAGATTCGGATTGCGGCAGACTTTTTTCGATTATTTTTCATTCCTTGGGATTTTTTTACTTCTGTGGTTTTTTACATTTTATAACGTAGAATCTGGGGCAACTCAAAACTGAAATTTTAATAGGTGAGCACAGTAAATCAGAAAACTAGTTTATTAGTATATCATTTTGAAGCAGTTTAATTGCAAACTACCTCAGTAATCGAAACATTATAATTAATTTATCATATAATGTAACGATTTACTTGTATTTGTACATTTACAATAATGTAATAACCGCTCTACTAGCAATATATGTTTGTATTGCGGTTTTAAAGTGTATAAGAGATGCTTCAACCTAAAAAGCATAATATTGATCACATAAACATTTCACTCTATTGTAACATCGATGATAGGATAAATACCGCGATTACATTTGCTTCTGCTCCCATAATAGAGAAAACCACGCCTACATACAATGGATTTTCAAAAAAGTCAAACAAGTCATCAAAGTCATGGGATTTTTAAAAATGAAATAACTAAATCCCCAAAAAGTCAGATATCCCCAACCCAAAAATCCCCCAATGGCGAGCCTTGCATATATCCATTGTATAATATTAGTTTATTTGTCATGGAAAATATATTCAGGATGACTAGGTTTTGATTTGTAACCACATTGTTCTCGCAGTCCAATCTAACAAACAATTATCAGTATAGAAACTTGCTATTCTAACGACAGCTTGCTCAGGCTTACAATGATAATTAAGTTACTTCAGGATTATCACCAAAGACCAAATCGCCATCTCCTCAGTGTAATATAATCACGCATGTACGACTGAATAAACGATTACAAGCTCCACTTTTAGTATCGTATTTCCAAGGTTAACTCCAAGGTACTAATAGGTATATTGCAAGGCATTGAATTGAATTGAATTGAATTGAATTGAGTTGAATTGAGTTTATTAACGTGTTAATATGGTTCAACCATTAAATAGTTGATCTCCCCAACAATAACACGGGGTACCTTTACAAGGCTAACAATCAATCCATAATCATATAACATGTCACGAAAATAAAGCCATTATCTAACAACCGAATATCCCAATCAAGTATAATATAAATCAACATTACTTCTTACACTTATTATATAACTTTTAATTTTATCAACAAACATTACCAGGCTTAAGTTTGCCATTGAGAGGGCTCTATCTTTTAACAGTAAATTTCATCCACTTATGGCGTTCCACATTTTTGATTTTTTATATAACTCCGTTCGATGACTTAGTACCTGATATTTTGGTCTAACGATAATGTCCCGTTCTGATAAGTGAAACCAGTTTACAAACATTATACTACTCCTGAATTTGTATACAAACTTCAAAAGCATGAAAGTTTTACGCTCAGATATAGATAACAAGTCCAATTTTCTATAGTATTCTTTCATATCAATACTTTTTAACGATTTTACTCCTTGTAATATTTTAGTTTTAGACATATAAAAAGCCAGTATCAAACTACTTATCTTGTTTTGAAGCTTATTGATTTCTATTATAGTTTGCACGCACCATATAAGTAGTCCAAAATCAATAATAGTTATAACAAATGAAGATAACATTATTTTAAGAATATTCTCCGATATTATACGTTTTAAACTATGAAGCCTACTGAGAGCGGCATTCATCTTATTTTCAACATGCGAGTAATGGGATTTGAAGCTCAAAGAGCTATCAATAATAACACCCAAGTATTTAAACTTATTAACAACTTCTACATCTCTGTTATATATTTTGAATGTAGGTGGATTATTCGAGGAGAACGTAGTGGCCATACGATCACAATTCTTATAAAAGTACATAACCTTAGTCTTATCAACATTAATTTCTAGATTGTTCTCTCCACACCACACAACTAATTTGTCTAAGCATCTTTGCAATCTCCTTGTACCATATATAAAATCTGTGCAATCCACAAATATCACCAGGTCATCAGCGTATAACAAATAAGCAAGAGCAATCGCAGATCCAATGTCATTAATGAACAAGGAAAATGCTAGAGGACCTAGACAGGAGCCAGGGGTGACTCCGTTATTTATATTAAAATAATTAAACTTCAACTTACCATTAATAATTCTAAATATCCTATTGGTAAAATAATTGGCAATTAAAATAACTAAATATGGTTGAATTTTAAAGTTTGACACTAGCTTACTGAGCAGTGTCTTACGATTTACAGAGTCAAACGCTTTTTTGAAGTCAATAAAAACAGCTACACCTCCTCCATTTTTCGGATCCATGATATCATACATTTGCTGCGTGAATTGACTCAAAGCAGTCTCACACGATCTACCAACCCTTAATCCATGTTGGTTATCTTTGAAGTTATATTCACACTGGTCCAATAATCTTTTATACAGGAAATATTCAAAAATTTTCGTAATACAATTTAAAGCAAAAATGGCACGGTATGAAGAAGCCTGTGAATAAGGACCTTTGCCTTTGTATAAAGAAAAACAGTCAGCAGTTTTAAACATTTGTGGAACAATCCCAGTTTTAAAAATATCAGTGAATAA
The DNA here is from genome assembly GCA_027744375.1 of Orchesellides sinensis. Classification (NCBI taxonomy): domain Eukaryota; kingdom Metazoa; phylum Arthropoda; class Collembola; order Entomobryomorpha; family Orchesellidae; genus Orchesellides; species Orchesellides sinensis. Next base: position 1,047 of record JAHZNG010002214.1, on the reverse strand, counting down.
AATCATCAGTGGAAACCATATAATGTCTGCAAACGTTTTATTTATCCTCTTAGGAACTGAGAAATCATCTGGTTTGCATTTCTTGACCGATTTAATAGAATCTATAACCTCATCTTTAGAAATTTCTGGGATTTTATAATCTGGGTTGCTTAATATGTATAGCTCTGAATACTCTTTGATTGAAGCCAGTAGCTCGGTAACATCACTAGCTGAGGCTGGTAATATGTATTCATCGGCAATAAGTTTGACAATTTTATCATTATCTTCAAACACCTCACCCGACGAATTTACTAGTTTTGTGATGTATGGACTACATTTTACCCTAAAATTCGTAACTGTATTAAAAGGATCCCATATTTTACAAGTGTCTTTTAGCTGAGAAAACCTAATATTAAAATATCTATTTTTGGCCTGCCTGATTTCAGAGTTTATGCGATTACGTAACTCCTTGTATTCGAGAGCAGATTCGTGGAAACCTTGCTTCAGATTTTCAAACAACTTTTCCTTTCTTTTAATCATTACACGAAACTTAGATGTGAACCAATGTTTTTTTTATTGTTAACCACCTTTTTCTGTAGTGGGGCATGTACCTCTAACAAGGATATTAACTGCTTTTCTACTGCAATTGCTTTTACATCGAGACTAACGTTAGTATTTAAAAAATTCCAATTTACTTTTTTAAGACATAAGTAATAAAATCCTTATCAATAAAGTTTTAAAATTGCGAGCAGTGACAATTTGATTTGTGCATTTTACACGTTCTTTATACGCAACTAAATAAGTTAACATATGGTCTGACCCAGCTAACTTAAATCCCCCGTGTTTATATTTAGATTTCTCATTGACATACGAGTGATCCAACAAAGTCTGAGTCGTTTTAACAACCCCATTGAATGTAACGGTTGCTATCCACGTTGGAAAACTAATTAGTTGTGACAGATCAAATTCCTTTGCTGTATAATACAACTTTTGACTGTCACTTGTATTTTGCTTTAAATCTATATATAAATCTCCCATTAAAACTAATGTTATGTTCATTGAACTTAC
>JAHZNG010002213.1:0-11652 GCA_027744375.1 Orchesellides sinensis | reverse complement strand
AACGGTAATATGTTACAGTATCAATAATGAATGAGAGTACGTGTAAAATACTTTCTCATCAAAGCCCGCACTCTGTATATGATCTTCTTTCTTCAAAGAAAACTTCCTCTCCTCATCTCTCACGTTTCCTGTTTTTCCAATGAGCTTTCCCTTCTCATAATGCACATTTTCACCGTCTAACGGGAAGCTTTCACTCAGCCTCATTCACCTCATTGCACAATTTCTATCTAGCTGCAAGACTTTTATACATGGCAGCATTCTTTCACAATAAAACTTGGCATTATCACGTTTATTACGCTTACTTCCCTTTTTCCCATAGTTTAAATACAACAGAACGCATTTTAATTACTACCGTTACCTTTCACCAGTATTTGTTACTTTCATTTTTTCAAAGAATTACATTATATTATGATTGCCTCATCATTCCCCTTTACCCTTTATCTCTTACAAGAAAATTATACAAGTTAAGTACACATTCCCAAAGAATAAAACTTTCTCTTTAGGGTTTACCATCAAAACCAACATAAAATCATACCAGCCAGAACAATCCATGGTGAAAGCATAAAGCTTCTTTGTACTTTCTTTGGTAGCTTTCCCCTTCGTTACATCCACCCATTCATAACAGCAACTACCTTGCAACAAACCGTTACCCTTCAACACTCTATGCATTTTGGTATGCCGTGCCACTATCAACGCATCCACTTTCCTTTTAAACTCTATGGTTTACCCGCGAACTTTGTTTCCCATACTAGGTACATTTACACTGGAGTATATACCTGTATATATGTGCTTATGTAGTGGAGAAAGCATTAGTATTTCATTGTGCATACTGCATATTGCATTAGCAAAGTGAACATATGAAAGGAGCTCCAAGGAGGAATGCAGGCACAAATTCACACATGATTGAATAAAAAAATAAATAAAAAGGAGGAAAAAAACATTTTAGCAGAAATTATTGCTAAACTGTGGAGGAGTTGTGGGTGGTAAGTAAATATTGCTTAAAGTTGTAATCCGGTATGATATTTTTAAATAAGAGGGTTAAAGTTTGAAAAAGCGCCGGTGTTAATTTAAAGTGGGTTAATTGGGTTGTAGGTAATTTAGGTTTATGTGGTTTTAAATAAAAGAGTAATTAAGGATTGTTGTTTAAAAATAGTTTTGCAGGGGAATAAAACGATCCGAGAGACTGTTACAAGAAAGTATTGCTTGATAGCTGTAGCAGCACTGGAAAATGGGTGCTGGCCCGAGTCGAAGTGTATCCTTCCGAAATCCTGATCCACCTGCCAAAATAATTCAGGTGGGTAATTATTTGTATTGTAATTTTTATGATGGGATGATGTGGAAGAGGGGGATGATAGATTGATTTCTGTTTTTTTACTTGGTGTGTAGATTACAGAAGAGGTTGCACAGAGAATGACTAGTCGTTATGGGAAAGCAAATGAGCCGGCGGGGGAGTCGAGGCCAGTAGCGGCTGATGTAGCAGGTGAGAAATTGGACGGGTATTTGGTTTACTTATTGAGGTGCGTATTGGAGGAGGTTAGGTTAGTATTGGTATATTGATTGATGTTTGATTGTTAGGACCTAAACCTGTAGAGCAGCGTCCTCCTTTGGTATCGGATTTTGTGAATCCCAACCCTCCTCCCCAGTCTGGAGTGGCTAAGTCTGCAAGCCACCCTCCAAGTGGCCTTTTGGGGGTGGGAGCAAGGGGAGTTCCTTTAATCGAGACTGTCACTGCCTACGAGGTGCGCCAACAAAAAGATCAAGAGTTGAGGGAAAATGATGAGTTTTGGGCTAGCAAATTGAAAGAATTGGAAGCTCGGGTGAGTGGTTTTTATCTGTAGGACTTTTTGGAGTAAAATTAACTTTTAAATGGTAGTTAAGTATTTAATTAATGTTGTTTTATTCATTTCGTAGTACGTTGCATCTGCATTTGTTGCCGAAGCCGCATTCACAAAGGAGGTAGAAAAGCTTGACAAATTAGTACCTAAACCTAAGGAGCCCGTGTGTCAAGATAAATCAGCAAAGGTTGCTCAGTGCTACACAGAAAATGGAAAACAGCCGTTAAGGTGTTCTGATGTTGTTAAGGAATTCGCAATATGCGTTGAAAACCAAACAATTGTAAGTTGTACGCACTTTTTATTTAATTAAAATTAAATATAGTTAGAATGTAGCAGAAAGACTTGAAACTTGAAAGAGCCGATTTTGAAACTTCTGTAGAGAGGACCTGTGTCGATGGGTGCATAGAAGATTGTCAAATTATAAGTGTGTATTTGAATCAAGACGCTACCTTATTGATGCTGACTATTTAAAAGTGTACAGCTCATTGTGACGAAACGAAAAGAAACTAAATAATGCCCTACATCCAGCATGTTAAAAGGTAGATATATCATAGTTAGTTTTAATTTATTTAGTGTTATTGGATTGATCTACGTGTAGTAATAAAACCGTACTTACACATCAAAATTTATTGGTAGCAGATTATTTATTTTTCTTTCAAATAATATTTATATACTATAGAACTAAAGTAAAATTGTAACTTCCAAGAATGAATTATGAATACTTTATAACAAAAATGTACAGTGATTAACAATTTAAATCATTATCTTCGACTCGCTTGAATTTAAAACTATACAGATACGGTAGATCGCCGAAATTTGCTATGGTAGAAGTTTAACAATTATGTATGTAAATTAAGATAACTTCAAATAATTTAAACATGGAATATTTTAGATGCATTCTCACTCATTTCATAAAATACAACGCAACCTAGGTTAAAATATTATTAAATTTATATTTCTGATGAAGCTTGGTGTAAAATTCCGCTTAGCTTCGATCGAAACTTTTTATCGTAGCACCGATGGCAACTACAAGAACATTAAAATCCTACGCAATGATACTTAAGAAATGCGACTAAACTTGCACATTACAACTTAAATATAATACACAATTAACACGTAATTATAAAGACACAACACTCATCTAAATGGAATTCATGCAAAATTCCACAATATAATGTCAGTTATCTGATTTTGCACCGTTGCACGTGCTTTCCACTATTCGTTATCCATACTGCAGGAATCAAATACTATTTTGCAGCATTCAAAAGAAGCTTTAAAAACTTGTCAGATGACATACACATACAACAGTTTTATAAAATTGTAGATGGTTAAGATAAACAAGAAGTTTCAAGTGGACGTAGTCAACATCCTTACAGTTGCCCTTCAAAAAATAATTTCGCAGCATGTAAAAATATTTAAGTTTCAGTTCGTCCTTAGCTGATAATCACCGTTTTGTGTGATGTATCTAACCCAAGGGAGGGCCTGGTAGCCGCTTTTTTCAATAATTTTAAGGTATCGGACCTAAAGTCAACAATGATGGTGTTAAACATTGCATTAAATAACATATTATTGAAAACATAAGAACAATGCATTCGATTTAATTCCAGTTGTATAAGAAAGAATTACAACAGTTGCTAACCATTAAATCTACCTTTAATACGCGTAAGTCAGTGAATATAGAGGTATTACATGTGTATTTAATCGGTAAGACATTAATTCAAACTCTCCATCTGGTGGTATGAACGATATGGTCCGGTCAACCTCAAACCTAACCAAAAAATAATTATTACAATCTGTCAACCACCTTTGTTATACAGAAATTAACATAATATGTGATATGGATGGTTTACCTTGATAGTCTCACACACTGATGGAACTTGACATCCTCTAACTCCACTGATTTTGACTTACCTCTGCCGGTACTTTCAAAAAGCACCTTATCATTTAATCCTAGTCTTAATTCTGGCATTCCAGAGAGATAAACCCTCATTTTTATAGCTCCTACAATTTCGCTCCTCAAAATATGACCATTGGCGTTAGCCTAATAAAAATTCACACATCAAATATTTAAATATTCAACCATCCGATCAAATTGATATTCCACAGCTCTGATTAAGCACAATTACTTACCAGCAAGTTGACTGATTCAATAACATCTAAGAATACTTCATTTTTCCTATATTTTATTCCTTCTGATCGCCACGATACAGCATTGGTGACAGCCATAGGAGGCCGTGGGGCCACCTCTAGCTTATGCCCTTCTTGGGTGATATACCTATAAATTACCAATCAACAAAATCAACACCATACTTCACATCTCCACACTAATCAAATATGACATTAACCACTAAGTCTACTTACTCTTGAAGAATCTTGCTATCTGTTGTTTGAGGGTATCCGAAATCCTGTAGCTCATCCAGTAGCTCATAAATAATTACAAAGTTATCCCTAATACTTTCTTCTTCAAGTTCTTTAAAATATTCTATCATAACCTGCAATGTTTATCAACACCCCCACAATATTAGCTTTCCATAATTTAAATTATTCCAAAAAATCCTCATTACTTGAATTCCAAATCTTACTTGAACCAGTTTATGAAGAAATGCAAAAACCAATGCTATATTGGCATTCATCCTTGTAATCGACACAATATACAAATTGTTATGCTTTATATACGCAAAAGTACATTCCGTCGTAAGTAAAATAGGAGTCACGTTCCCCTCCTCCTCTTTCTCCATCAACAACGGCATAAACTTCTCTATCGCTCCCATATCTATATCCCCTCTGTAATTTCTCGATATCAACACCTGCAACCCCCCACAAAACAATCGTCAATCAATTAACCTCATTACCTCAACTCTCCACCTCCTCCTTCCTACACAAACTTAACTCCCATTTCCACTTTCACTCACCTTCCCCTTCACATCCAAAATAAAAACCGCAGACGACGACATCCTCCTCCTCTTCTATCCCCTCCTCCAAACTAAATCCTCCTTAACTTCTCCTTCTTCAACACTCCTCTCCTTCCGTCTTCTTCCTACCCCCTCCGGCTTTTTGGATATTTACTACCACCTTCTGTCGCACCTGAAAAACACACCAAATAAAACCATATTATCCCTTCCATACTTCAAAACAACACAACCCTCAATATAAAAATAAACAAAAAAAATTAATCACCAAAATAATCAAAAAACCAATCACTCTTTCACTCACCTTCCCCTTCACATCCAAAATAAAAACCGCAGACGACGACATCCTCCTCTTCTTCTAACCCCTCCTCCAAAATAAATCCTCCTTAACTTCTCCTTCTTCAACACTCCTCTCCTTCCGTCTTCTTCCTACCTCCAACCTCCTCCGGCTTTTTGGATATTTACTACCACCTTCTGTCGCACCTGAAAAACACCAAACAAAACCATATTATCCCTTCCATCCTTCAAAACAACACAAAACACAGCCCTCAATATAAAAATAAACAAAAAAAATTAATCACCAAAATAATCAAAAAACTAATCACCATGAGTCACTCACACAATTAAATGAGGACTCTTACTATAAAAGGCGACCATAATTACTTAAGTCCACACCAAATTAATCAAGTCACAATACACCCAACCAATATTTCCTAAATTAAGACAACTTGTGACCTAAATATATATTTTAATTTAAAACCGTGTTCACACTAATTATTTTGACAATATGATCGTCATCATCGGCTGAGATGAACCAACAGAACACAAAAAAATACACCTTGCACTAAAATACCAACTCACTCACACAAGCAAACCCTCTTCATTTACCTTCCTTTCTTCCAGCAAGTGTAGCATACTTGATATGGCCTGTCTATTTTTTGAACAGACTGTACTAAACCCATTTACTGTGTGAATAGATGGATGGTTGGATCATGGTGGTGTAATAATGTAATCCAAATTCCCTCGAGGAGACTGCTATATCCACGTAGCATACTGTCTTCTCATCTCATGAATGCCGGTTGGGTTGCTTTATATGTCTGCAGGTGTGGTGGATAGCGTCTGTTGCATTGTATGAAAACTTGGTTTATTAATTAACTATGGAATGTAATTTGATTAGGTTGGTTAGTATGTAATGAATGGTAATTACTGGAAGATGACAGTGATAAATAGAGAGATAATTAATGTATAGTTTTTATTGTGCTTGGTTTACATAGTATAACTTTTGGTACGGCACCTAGAGGATTCGGATCATTCATTGTCACTATAGCGTCACCACATATTTATATATATATAATAATGCATATTATAATTTTCAGGTTTTTATAGATATATAGTTAAATAATTGTCTATATTCTTGGCGTTGTACTGTTAAAGGTTGTTTATATAGAGGCATTGTTAATTATCACAAGGATATTATGATAGCTTGAAGCTATTAGGAGACTAACTATTACAGGTGGACTAATAAAGACCAAACAAAATATAACATAACCTACAAAATATAAAATAAATTTTGGCTATAACAAACAATATATAACATTTTTAAATTGTTAAATTAAAATATAGCATGTTTTCTCTATTGAGTATGAGTACCAAGTACAAATTGACTAATATTATGTATTGAGTGATGATAAAACATACAAATTATACTGTTATCTTGGGATAAGAAAGTATAATGACCAACCGGGATTTTAAAAAAGTTTTAAAGTAGAGTTGTTTCATGGACCCTATAGCTTTTTATTTGGTGTGGGTATACATTGTATGTTTTGTTTAATGCTACTTTCCGATTTTACTGATAGGATGCAATCACTAAAATCTGGACTACAAGTTTGAAATTAGGAACTACTATTTAAACATGAGCATACTATTACAAGTATAATGTGATAGAAATACTTCTTTATAGATTTACAGTCTGCAGTTTAATTGTAAACTAAAAACAATTTACGCGTAAAGTATTTATGATCTAATAATAATATGATACTGCAGATTTGTTTAAACCAATGAGCTTTTCAAACTAGTAAATTGAAGTACATAGCAACCAGGTTTGCATAAAAGAGTATTGGTTACATAAAATGAATAAATTTTATTCTTCTTACGCTTACTCTAATCAGCCTTCTTTGCAACCTTTTGCCTAGACTGTCTAATTAGTCCAGGTATGTCAGAGTACAAGATTGTTCCAGCAAACACTAGAACAGTACCGAACCAATGCGCACTAGTAAAAGGGTTTCCAAAGTAGAAGATGGACACGATCAAACTCACAAATTTACGCAGAGTAACTACCAACGTTACTGTTAATGACGCACACTCCGTTGTGAGCACAAAGACTGAGTTGATGCAGCAACATCTGGGTAAGAAACAACAATCAGTATGAAAACTTGGACTCAGAGTTAATCTATGGACTTCGCAAAAACTACAAAATAATATTTCAAATCTTACTGTGTCAACACGTTTCCAGCCATGTACAACCAAAGGATCGGAATTCCAACACCGAATACATCAACAGGGGCAGAGCTATTGGCTACTTTGATGTGAGAAGCCAAATCGGTCATTAGCAAAGCATATCCAGGCAGCGGTAAGAAATGCTGTGGAACACAGATACCAAAGTAGTTTGCAAATATTAATACTCTCAGTATCTCACCCAGTAAAACATTTATTTAGGTAAGTTGCTACGTGACGCTTACCGTGAAGAACAAGGCTTCCCGTGGATGTTTTCCGTATTTCGCATACAAAACTTCCTGGTACAATCCCATTCTTGCGGACAGAAACAATGCAAACAGGAGAATCGAGATACCTAAAAAGGGTACAATATTTTAGACTTTTCATCCAAATTATCTTCATTACTTCTGCATTAGTTAATCAAAGAAAGTACTTACCGACTAACCACCAAAAGTAATCTGAGAACCCTGTTGTATCATCTGAAACAACGGTATCTACCTTATCCTGTAAGCATATACAATATAATTGTAAAAACCAACTAACATATTAACTTAACTATTATTCAGTAAACCTAGAATGTTTTTATACACATTGACCTACTTTCATATCCCTTCCAGAGGCAATGGTACAAATGGCTATTCCAAGTGAGATCATAGCAACTGAAATATACCGCTGCATATTATATCGCTTCCGCATAATTATCATCCCCAACATCATGTTCGCCATTAGAGATCCCTATGATCCCACACAAGAAAAAAAATTGTTTTAAAAGCCCCACTTCATCTCATCATCGCCCAAACAAAAACCAACAACAATAAAGTAAACTAAACTAATCTACTCACAGCTCTAAATATAAGATGTAGCGTCATGGAAATGTTAAAGTTGAAGGCCATGTTATTAGCAGTGCTGACAATAAAGAAGAATACTACCAGCGTAATGTACTCACTGTAAAATAAAACACATTTTCTTTACAAAACCCTCATTTACAACCATCCCCTTACAAATAAATAATTAAATACAGATTCCCTCCTCTTACTAAATTGGCACACTAATCTTCTTAGTTCCACATCTTAACGTTGTTATAAACCCCTCCAACGAAATGATAACGAATTGGCAGAAATTAATCAAGTTCCCACACCCTGGATCTTCCCTATAAAAATAATACATACAAATTCTCAATGATTATTCACCCCCATCACAGATGACAAACTAAACCTATTGACTATTACACCTTACTTGACCAACAACTCCAAAAATATAACGTTGGAGCAGCACCCAATCATCACAAAAAGGATAGCTAGGCCAGCCTTGAGGGTATTCGTTCGTACAAGCACCTCCGCCATGTTATTTATGAGGATGATCCCCTCCGAATCAACGCACACAGACCAAAATTTACCTCAGATGTCAGATCCTAAGCACACTTTGACAAAACCAGAAATATGGTAAGATTGGTCGGCCCTCCTTTCACCTTTCTTCAATTCTTTCTCCTTCTTCTGTCTGTCTGTCTATAAAAAATAATCAGAAAAATTAAATTGCCGTTACAAAAAAAACTTACTTAAATATTAATCAGTGTTTACCCGACACCTGTAGAATAAACCGTGAACACCTGGTTTTTGAGACGTAATTAGTGGCCACTCCAATTAACATACCACAACACAATCTCCTAAACCAGATTCAAGTTATCTGGAATTCTTCGGCAAGATGAGAGCTGAAGAGTCGACGAGCCAAGATGAGAACTGAGTAGACCAAATCAGCTGCTGAATCTAAATACATACATGCCATATGCAAGCGAATCTGCAGACACCAGACCAGAGCTAACTTCATAGCATGGTATATAGCAATGCAAAGTAGAAGTTGCACGAAGCAAGCTATAGCCATATATGAAATGATAACAGGAGTGTTTCACGGGGTAAGTTGATACAGTACTTGACGCCAACGCAACGCCAACTCTTCTGTTCCATGATTTAACATAATTGCAGCTTTGAACATATTTTGACAAAATGGCAATCACTGCCACTTGGTCTAAGCCTTGGACCAAGTGGCAGTGATTGCCATTTTGTCTCCATTGCCATTTTGGACTCCAAGGATAACATTGATTTTTAAAATGTACATTGGAAATGGAAATATTATGCAATCAATGGCGTATGGCTCCATACTTCCATGCAGGACATTTACATGGGATACAGGCGATCGGTATTCGGTCGGTATCATGTAATGAAGGTGCTTGCCAGTACCAGTACCTGGTTAATTGAAACAGAGAATTTCGGGTTTTGCAGCTTGGTTCAAATCGTATGAAAATGTTAGTGGGCTATGTTACACTACACAGTACATACTATGCGAAATGTTATGTCATCTTGCATCATCAGGACAAAATTAAACTGACTGAAGAAGACTTGTGAAGGTCATTCAATTTTTTGTTGACATTTTAATATTTGAAGATCATGCATAAGATGTAAGAGAAGATATTTATTGAGAAGTTTATCTTGGAACAATGCTATTTGCTATATGCACTAGCAATCTCGACATTGGATCGGTTTACTGTGGAAAGATGGCAATAATGCCTACTGACTGATTACAGACATTGTGGACTCCGTTTCTTCTTTTCACATGATGTAACGGTTTTTAATATTTTTTATTTTGCATGAAACTCTGATTTTGAGCTTGACTCCATGAATTGTCATTACGTACAGTGAATTATAACAGATCTTCGGTAAGACCGGGGGGTTTCGCAGCGGACGCGAAATGCATAAGAAATGCACAATGGAATCCCCTAAAGCACGACAAAATTTATATGCTTATGTCCGCTGTGAAACCCCCCGGTCTTACCGAAGTTCTTTTATAATTCACTGTACATGTACATTTTACATTCACCTCATTTTTATAGGGTGAACTGTGTTGGGGATGTTAAGCATTTAGAAAAAATGTCTTCTGCGGTGCATGGTCCATCTAGAATGTATTTTAAGAAAGTATGGATTAGGTAGATAACAAGATCACTGTTGTACGCAACAGAATGCAAACCGAAAAATTAAGCCAAAGTTTTATCGTACCAAGCTGAAACCAGTCAGGAAAGTTGGCCTCCTTTCTGGCCGCATATATTGCGTTTTTCAACGCAAATAAAACACAAACAGTCGAGCACAAAGGTGGCTCACCGGTAGCTGTGGGAGAGAGATAGAAAATGGTATGAAATTCCATGAATAAATGAAGTGCACTACATAGCTTTAAGAACAAATGGAAAATTTGTAACCTTTTGATCTCAAAATTCCTATGGGATTAGGTGCATTTTTCAGAAACGTTACTCGAAAGTCTTCTGGTATGTCCTTAGGAAGAGGGGGCTTGTATTGCTAAATTTGAAAATTCAGATCAGTTAGCTGCTTCTAAAGTAGACAATATATGTTATACGTAACAAAACTTTCTACATTGAATTACCCAAGTGTTTTGCGTATATAACTCTGGAGGGCTACTGCCATAGATGATTTTTTCGATTGTCCAATACCCTATGAATTATCATTAAATTTAATTAGATCAGTATGTACATAAATGTACTACATTTTATTCTTTCAGGTTAGCATAGAAGACAATTTTATGGGCACACTCACCTAATCCCATAACTGTTGCCCCCTCGACTTGTCCTACATCTATTTCAGGATTAAGACTTATTCCAGCGTCTTCTAATAAGGTCAACGCGTACAACCTGATAAAATCACAGGCCCCGTCAGTAAAATTTGTTCAACTTTTGAAGATATACTCAATTGTTTCCAAATATACCTTATGTTCACCTGTGAGGCAGTCAATCTCAACCTCAGTCAAATTGACAACCCAAATATCGTAATCCTTCAAATTATCCCGAGATCCAGGCCTGAGGGTTTGAAACCATGAGAAAAACATGAGGAAAAATTAAGAATGTTTCTGGAATCTTCATAAATATTTTGACTGGTAATCAAAGCAGCTGAACGTAAAATTCACAACACTTGGGGGATTAATAGTAAAAGAAAGCAAATAAGTTTTCAAATTTTTTTAGCAGAGTATTTTAGTATATGTAACTCTCGGCATTTAAACGTTAAATTCAAACGTTTCCAGTTTGTCTATTTATACTAATTTTATGAACACAGCTTTCATAATTCGACTGTTCACAGCTTAACTCTATAAGGAAACGAATCTTTATAATGAAATTCAGGACTTAGGGAGTACTAAAAAACTACTAATAAGGAGTAATAAGCTGATAATCCAACATTTTACTCAGGAGTTAGTAGGGACTTCTATCATCAGACTGATTATAAAAGCGGTTTTAGATGTATGTCACTAACATATAAGTGGCAGCAAGACTTATTCCATCCTTTTGGCACATCTTCACCAACGTTTCCCACGATGCGTTTTTAGCTTTAGCTTTTATTGGCTTCATCCGCTCATTCAAAATT
>JAHZNG010002212.1:0-15142 GCA_027744375.1 Orchesellides sinensis | reverse complement strand
AAGTAGCATATCACTTTATAATGTACAAAAATCTTAATGGGGTGTGCTGTGCACCAGAGCAAAAGCTGCATATTTTGGGGTTTTACATTTTTTAAATGTTTTTTTATTACCTGTCCAGTCTATTTTCAAGTTTGACAATTTAGAAGAGGTCATCGAAAGAGCAAATGCCACCACGTATGGCTTAGCTGCTGGAATCATCACAAATGACATTAACAAAGCACTCCTGTTTGCACAATCTGTACAGGCTGGCTCAGTTTGGTAAATAATATTAAATTTTATTTAATTGAATATATATAATCATAAGTTATTTTACCAGATTCACCAAGTGCATATTTTTGATGATTATGTTTTAAAATTTAAGGGTGAACTGCTTTGACATAGTCTGCTCCCAGGCTCCTTTCGGGGGCTACAAGCAATCTGGACAAGGCCGTGAACTGTAAGATTAGCACATACATACACATACTAGGTACAATGTAAAGGTAAGTTATCCCTAAAATCATGAGTTGAAATTATTTTTTTTCAGTGGAGAGGAATCATTGAAAGAGTACCTGGAAGTCAAGACCATTACCATTGGACTTAAACAAAAGGTTTAAACCGATATTCATTTCCAGACTAGTGAAGTTCAACTAAAGAATAATCAGGGACATGTATTTTTTGAAAATGAAGTATTAATACGGAGCTTTAAATTGGAGTTCATGCAAGGAAGCAAAAAAGCTATGAATAAAAAATAAATGTTGCATATGAGAGAGTCTATAATTTCTATCTATTTTTTGAAACTGTAATTAACATGTGCGGTGTCTGCAATTTTTGCCAAGCTTTGTTAACAGGCTAACGCTAATTCTCATTGACTTCCTCATTAATTTCAACATGCAGACTTATACTTTAGCAGTTCATAGACTGAATAGAGCTACTACATCATGAATCATCATAAGCCTATTAGAAGATGATTACCTACCTGCATGCTCCATGCAACTTATCCTTTGCTATTTACCATCCCATACATATAATACGTCCTGAAAGATTGAAGCTATATACATATACGCTATACGTACATATAAATATAAAACCATATTGATTTTTGTAAATTCTTTTCCTATAAGCCAAAAGGTCAGACTTAGTAAAATGAAAGGAATGCCAATTAATGAAATTTATGTAGGTGACCGTATTATGTCAGACGTCTTTTTCATCCATAAACTGAACAGATTCCAAGCGGTTTTTACTTGGTCTACCCAATTCTCTCGATCTGACTTAATCATCTAACTCAGCATGCATACATTTTTATGCTGTAGGTTTATGTTTGCTACTGTTGTGAAGTCTATTAATAAAATAGCATAGCTTACACGTACCAGGTATTACAGAGCACGGACAAGTAATAAAAAAACATTTAAAAAATGTAAAACCCCAAAATATGCAGCTTTTGCTCTGGTGCACAGCACACCCCATTAAGATTTTTGTACATTATAAAGTGATATGCTACTTGGTGTTGGTATTATCGCATTCGCATCTATCTTCTTTTCTTGCAAATCGCATTTCATGCGGCTTCCCTTCATCTCCTTCTTGGCTTTGCCTTGGAACTGGGAATGTATAAGTAACATAGGCTTCAAGGAAACTGGAGCTGGACGATAAAAAGCGTGCAGTGTTCTTTCAGTTTTCTATCCTTCTAAGTTAACGTTTTTGCACATGTGCAATGAAACCATAACACAAACATTTGAAACGATGATCATACCATAATATAACATACATCATCCCACCGTACCGTAAAAAAGCGCATAGTACTCCCTTATAGCATGTAAATCCCATCCTCAGCTGGAAATAACAAGATGAATAGAGAGTAGGAGATAGAAAAAGGCATAATATGCATTCTCTCACACATACAGATCTACTATTTTTATCATTCTTCTTTGTGTTCTGGAATAACACGGATAAAAAATAGTTGAGATCTCTTACAGGGGATTTGCGGAAATAAGAAAAATGGTTCTATAACTATCGTATGGCAATCGGCAATAAGCAAAAATCATACAGATTAGTTTTTAAAAGCTTTGGGACACATTACACCTATTGTCATATGCCCAGTAATACGTTGTTTGAATTAAAACTGTGTATGAAAAACAGGAAATGTGGATATCAAAGTATTTTTGAAACTCAAAAGTATTGCATGATAAATTTTTTAAATAAAATCATATAAAAAAGTGAAAACGGAAGTTCGGAAGTATAAAGATATAATTGTATATCAGATAATATGAGCGAGTTGGTCAGGGTACTTCTAGCAGCCTCGGAGAAGGCTGCAAACATTGCGCGTCTTATCCGTGCGGAAACAACTTTGTTTAGTTTACTCGTTGAGGAGAAAAGTGGGGAGAAGAAGAATGAGCGATTTGTACAGGATTTTAAGACGCTTGCGGATGTCCTCATACAGGAAAGCTTAAGACATGATATTGCAGAAAAGGTTAAACAATCATTTAAAATGCATTTATCTTCTGGCAAAAAGGGTAACAAATTTATATGGGAATATGAAATTGTTCATGCAGTTTCCAGATATGGGTTCCAATATTTTTGGCGAGGAAAACAATACGTTTTCAAATGCACTTGGAGCAACGATCACGGTAAAGGTTGAGGACACGCCCGAAAAGACGGCGGAACTACTGTCACTAGTTCTAGATGGGGATATGACTGCTGCCAACCTGCTTGCAGAGGAAGTCCATAAAGAAATCGTTCTGGATGAGCGTGAAACATCGCTTTTGCCTAACGATCTGATTGACTCATATGGAAATATAGGGATATGGATAGATCCTATTGGTATGGTGCAATATTGATTGTTAAAATAAAATAATGCTAACTAGTATTTATAAAATATTATGTAAATCTCTGTTTCTCAAGATGCTACAAATGAGTATGTAAAAGGTAGCGAAGAGTTTGACAAAATCTGCCATGAAAATCTTGAGGAGGAAGACCAAGTGTGGTCACAGGGTTTGCATTGTGTTACCGTGCTTATCGGAGCATTTCAGATGAACACTGGGCAGCCGATTATTGGGATAATAAATCAACCCTTTTGGAAATATGACGGAACAAAAGAAAAGTACGCATGAGATAGTAAGACGTTATTGCAGTAGAAGAAGTACATTTTTTAATTTGTAAGATTTAAATGCACACCTTAAACTTACAGGTGGAACGGTCGGTTCTTTTGGGGCTTATCCATGAAAGACCATTCCGTGTCTACACTGACACGATACCCCTTACCAAGAAACGAAGACAATTTTCCCCGTCGTCACACTGTAATTTTGAGTTCATCTGAAGATAAGAATATCAAAGACAAGTTGAAAACAAGGTTTAACACAATATCTTCAGCAGGAGCGGGTTACAAGCTCCTCTGTGTCGCCCTGGGTCTTGCAGATGTGTACGTGCTGAGCAAAAGTTCTGTTCATCTATGGGACCTCTGTGGTCCCCATTGTATCCTCAATTCGCTTGGAGGGGGTATTGTAAACTACAAAGGTTACTGTTCCGAGTCTGTTGCACCAGGCAAGCACTGCCGTATTTCTTATGATCCTAACCAGAGTGAAAATGGGAAGGAGGGTAATTTTGTTGTGAAAGGGGGAATTCTAGGCTTTAGGGACGTGCAGATTGCGACCAGCGTGAGAGAGTGTATTTTAGCCAGTGATAGTCCAACTAGTCCTAGTTATGAGGAGAGTGGAAACGTACCTGATTGATAACTTGGGGTGCAAGGTAATTTTTTAAAAGCAAAAGTAAATATTATACCTAACCATACCTATATTCTATGCAATACAAAATACAAATAATGTAATAAATAATGTTTTGATAACTATATCAGCTAGCATTTATAAAAAATCACTTTGTTAAACACGCTTTAATAAATTACGTAGATTCGAGCTACATAGTAGAACAAAATTCATATTTATGCTAAAAAAAATAAATATCTAACGCCTAGTGTATTTAGATTATAATTTAGGGGGCATTCCAGTATTATTCTCATAAATTATAAAATTATATAATTATAAGTGTACATTTTAAATTAACATAAAATAAATATTTGTTTAAATTATATATATACTATGCAATATGCATACATATCTAACATGAACATAAAATAATAACGCTATTTCATTATTCCTCATCCATATCAGAAAATAGAGAAATTTCCAAAATGATTTCAGAAATCCTTCCAAGAATCCATGAATATTCTTCATCGTTATAATGACTGTTTTCATAATCAGCCCGTTTAGAAATTAAATCAGTAACTTTGTAATAATTATTATTTGTACTACTGCCTCTATGATGATGGTAGTTAAAGCGTTGACTTCTCTTCTTTCTCCGTCTACCAATTCCACCACCAGCGCTCCGTCCAACGATAGCGTCGAAAATTCCCAACCTGCCAATTCCCCCAAACGCCAAGTAAATCAGTGGAATGATGGCTATCAAACTGTAATACAAGCTTACGCCAACTTTGGCAGCAAAATTTAACTGGTTCATATTAAACCTAAATGGCGTATTGGGGATTTTGACAACTGGTACTTCTGCGGCTGTTGTGCCACTTCCGTTTGCCACTTGCAATTGTTTTGTATATGCTTGCAGAATATTTAAAAGATTTACTGTTTTTTGTGGATAATACACCGGTTCTGCACCAGTACTGTTGTCAAATCCACTAGAAGACTGAATCATTGCTATTGCCAATTTAGACAATGGAATTTTAGGAGAAGTGGAATTCAATTTTGCTTCTGCAGAGTCAAATCCTTCACCACTTTCGTAGTAATCATAGTTATCTGGAGAAGGCGTAGTTGTGGTAGTAGTCGTCGTTGCTTTTATGGTTGTTCGTCCAGGTTTTGGCTTTCTTTTCCGTTTGTCAACAATTGGGCTTCCGGGAATGGGTGTCATTGGTCGGAGAGTTGTCTTTGGCTTTTTCGATGTACTGATCATCACGGGTCGCCTTGTTGTTGATGTCTTCTTGGATGTTATCAAAGTGGAAGTAGGCGTGTGATGATAATGAAATGCGCTACTTACCGTTGAGGTTGCCGTTGTGCCAAGCGATGTAAGGAATAGAACGGTTGGCACCGCCGACTTAGGTTCCGACGTACTCCCATTGTGTGCACTTGGAGGAGCATAACTAGATTCTAAGGATACTTCTTCACTTGAACTTGATACTCTTGAAGATTTCTCCTCTTCCGGGGAGGTTTCACTTGTCGCTAAATATGCATCTTCTTTGGTTGATGGAGAAGTTTGAAGGGGTGCAGTAAACGTTTGGAATGTTGAGAATACCGAAGATTGCTCCGTGTTTTTAGGTTTCTCAGTAGTGACTCTTTGTAATACATTATGGTTAAAAAATTAAGTAAAGCGTGAAATTTTCGTTTTCTTATGCTTTTCATAAGTTGTATGTATGCCTGATTAAGATAAGATACACAAATAGTAATATGTACTTACTTTTTCTTTGTTTCCTCCGCTTTGGTCTGTGAAATGGAGCTGTCAGTAGTGGTTATCTTGGTTTGATTATTTTGGTCCAACTTAAAACTGAGAGCGTTAGATTGGATTGTGATCTCAGCCGAACCAATTTGATCTCTTCTGAACATACCACTTCGATGACAAAGAGTTTCCAGTGGAATCAGCGTTATAAAGGTAAATACAAGAAATACATGAAACTCGCCAAATCGCAGAAAATTCCTTACGCAGAAGAGGATCCGCATTTTAAATTCCGTCTACGAATCATCCTTTCTTTTTTACAAGATATAAAAATACGAAAAAGTTCTTTTGAATTGGAGTCACAAATCTGGGAGGGTGCTGCTTGAAGCATGCCTTTTTCTCAAATAATCTCGATTTCTTTAAAAGTCGTAATTTATATAAAATTCCATTTCCTCATAATGTTACAATGTACATTTTTAGGGTATTTTAAAAAGTGAGATGTTAAATTTTCAAAGCAATGTGTTTTTGTGTGACGTATCGATTCATGGTAATTTTCTCTGTGGATTTTCATTAAATAAAGGGTAAGGTAAGAACGCATCCTGATCTTTAAAATCAGAAACTAAACTGACAATATAATGTGTACCTCACGCTGGCATGGAACAATGACATTTCAGTGTGTTATGGGAAAATTTCACTCTTCATGTATTCTTCCGTTGTTCCTTTTCTTGCATTGTTGTTGTTTTCTTTTAGATAACCAAATCCAATGCCATGTGTCCTTGTTCATATACCGAAACGGTTGAATTGAAGAAATCATTAACGAAACGCTATTAGGATTAGGAAACGAGGGAGCACAAACATACAATTCTTTAGTCATATCCACAGCGTAATGTATTATTTTGTTAAAGACGACACAAGTTAAGTGGCTACTAAAAGTATGTACATAGTCTTATGACGGGTGCGTTTTTAATGCACAATGCACATAGTATGTGCAAAGCATGCAGAAACGGCATTTTCACGGTGAAAACGAAATTTAAAAATAAATGTAGGCCATCTTGAGAATTCAAGTTTAATGTCAAACAAAAATTCATTGACTCAAGTTTACTTTTAATGAATAGTTGTACACCAGTATATATAACATATACATACAGAAATAACAAGTAAACAACGACGAAGATTATAAATTACTCATAAATTTGGCTACGGCTACAGGGTAGGATACATTTTACACCTAACGTGTTGTACCTTACCCATAGTGGATAACTGTTACAATTATAGCCCATGAAAACCGCTGTATTAGTAAACACTTTTATTTATGTGTGTTCCCTAACTTCTACAAATCACTTTTCACGACTCAACCCACTGAATATGCTCAGGTTTAAGCACTAGGTACAATAAACTCTTAAATTAAATTCAGGCATCGAAAAGTTATTGTATCCTAGTAGCCAGGCTCGCAGAACGCCAAACGAACGCCTAACCTCGTAATGTTAAATTTGGCAGAACCGAAATTCTCGTTATGTATTGTAAATTAGCCAGCTCGCAGAACCAATGTTAACTTTTCGATGCCTGATTAAATTTCAGTTACAAAATCAACGTGCTTGTAAATTTTTGTACGTTACATAGGATAATTGAATTTGATTAAAACTTCATCATGTTCAAATTAAAGTAATAGCTTTCGCATTTCTTGACAAGGATTGTAATACGTTTAACAATTACTATTAAAACATACATATTTTAGTAATAGGCAAAAAGGTTTTCTGATTCCTACAGTAGTAACCTCAGAGTTAACCTACTATAGGTGCGGAGTTGGACAATAATTATGTTGATTATTCGAAGTGGGAAGAAAGTTACATATTTAATTTATAAAATTGGATTCTAATATGGCTGGAGCTGGAATAGAGACTTTTGAAGTACATACATGAATCAATACATTGAAAAAAGAAACCTAATCTCTCTCGTGTTACTATTCCATATTCCATCACATTATCAACATCGAAGTAAACTCTTCTTGAAATCCTGTATCTGCTTTACATGGAATTTCATTTAATGAATCACTTCGCAATCGCTTCACTTAACCAAAAGCAGACTGGCATTCATTGCTAACAGTACACAAAATACCACTCTATTAGTACATACTTTTTTACGTCTTATGTATTTGCTACTAGTACCATTTTTCTTAGGTTGCAATCGGGAAGGTTTCACTTTAATCTTGCTGATTAGGACACGATACCCTAACAGTTATATAACAGAAAAGGCATCGTGCCCATATAAAACTTTTTCTATAATTATTATATAAATTACAAACAAACGAGTTTACAATTTAAATGTTAGTTTATGTAAAGATGATTACCACTATACAATCAGAGATATGAGAACAAATATCTATTTTGTTTTTAAATCTATGTATACAATTATTCAGAAGTACATTTTTACAAACATACCATGAATGGTCCGATGATAGAAATACAAAAGAAACTTAAACATTTTCTTTTGCCTATTCCATTTAACAACACAACAATAATTACTATCATATATTAAAATGAGATACCTAAGTCATTATCATTGCTACAATTGTTGCTAATCACAGCTGAAAAATATGTGCGGAACTAGAAATATCTTTGTCCAAATGTAGTGCAATGTTAAAACGCATTATATAAAGGAATTTTAATTCGTCGTGTAATCATCAAAATGATCAGCTTCTATTTGATTATAATACATTTGCTAATTCTTGACAACAGATTGTATATTTAAATGTTTAATAATCGATTGGTTTAGCACATTTACACAAATCATAATATGATATATAAATCCGCCTTCCCGTTTTCTCCTGCCTATGTAAAACTATTATAATACATACATAATAATAGCAATACAACATTTTTTCAAGATGTATCAACCTAGAATTCGTTACACTTCAACTTTCAAGACACTGACCGACAAGATGAATGTTTTGGTTACACAGAAATATTATTATAATACATCTTAGTTTAGTCAATCTTTACAGTTGAATAGATTTTTCGCACGAAATATGAGCTTCCTATGTAGCCAACAGTGCCACACATAATTCCTAATCCAAGACTAAATAGAGCCATATGACCGAAATAAAAGGCAGTTTGGAACAGTCCATACATCCTGTGGACAGATAGAAAGTTTTAGTAAGACATGGAATTTCATTACATAATTTTTCAGAAGATATTGGGTTTATCAATGATGCTTACTTAGTTTTGAAGATGAAATAGTAGATTGAATACAAGTACACGTAGCCGGATGTCGAAGCAGCAGCAAAGAATGAAGTCCATTGCCAGCGATAGTCTTCAGCATTCAGTAGAAAATATGTACACACAATGGTGACACAAATAGTAACCACCAACAAGATCAAAAAGACGAGTAACATGAATCCATACACGTAGTAAATTTTGTAAGCCCAGAATGAAGTGAAGATGAAGTACCTAGAAAAGTCAATGCAATAATTAATTTTGTGTACTAGTGTTTGAAGCTATATTTGGACAACTGACTATACTACCTACATTTCAATGAAAATGGATCCGAACGGCAACACTCCTCCGAGCGAGACAATGATTGCTGGCTCCATATACCACTTCTTTTCAGGAATGGGCCTGGGGACTGCATTAACTCTGCAAGGGTAATCTGCCTGGCCTGCTAAATTCCTTCCTAAAACTGTTCCCACGAGTGTCAATGGTAATACAACGAACAGCACAATGCAGGCAACAGCGACCTATAAATGGTAAAATATTTACAAAACAGTTTAAATATTATACGCTAAATGTAATAGTTACAAAATGACTCAAATTTGCAACTATGCTCTTTTATACATATTACCACCCAATCATAAATTAAATATAATAAAATAACACATAAATGTTCTTACCATACTGCCAAACGGAATAGCGCGTGATGCATGATAGTACATAGCGATGAAATTGATCATGAATGAAGTTCCACAGACAACGGCCGGTAAGAGCGCCACAGAACATAACATTTGACGAATCCATCGCTATAATATTTACCACCATTGTTATCAAAAATCTACCTAAGACAGCAATGTGACTTATCTACAAAACTTATAATCTAACCCGTATGAGTTTGACTAACCTTTCCACCCATTTGGGCATAAATACTTGCGCCAAAATATCCGTTAATCGGTGAAGTAGCAGCATAAACGAAAATAGCTGTGGACAGCAAGGACCCACGTTCTGTGTAGAGTTCTCCAAGGATAGTGAACAATATGACAGCAATCGTCACCACCAACAGTTGACAACCAGTTCCCAACAGAGCAGAGAAAAACAATGGTTTAGCTGCGGGCCTGAATACGTCTCCGTGTACTTGTTTCCAGCCATATTCATCACCTAAATCGCGATCCTACGCATTGGGAAAAAGATGGCATATAAGCTATGTTAACTAGGTTTTTCAACAGGTACACATGCTGCTGATTCAATGCTGTGTATTCATTATTTTATATTTTTTTCCTACGCAGGAATAGAGATTTAAAATAATTTAAATAGTTTCAGTAAATGTTAACATTTCCTTTTACAGGTACATTTTTTCATATCTAAGCTTACCCCATATTGGCAAATCATCTATAAACATTTGATACCAATAACGATTCTTGACGGCATAAATAAAAGCTTTCAGTTTTTCTTCATTGAGCTCGATCTCACAGTAAACCGTTGGTGGTGTATCCGCTGCCAAGAACAAATGCAAAAGTTAAGCAACCAACTTCAACATGACTAAATAAGTCCTTGATAGAAGCTAATATTCTTACATTTGAAATCCACACTAAGTCCAGAGTATTCTAACTCAAACCCCTGTAATGCTTCTCCTAACGTCTCGTGGTAATGTCCAATAACTTCCTTAGGACCTTGACAAAATGGTAACGAGTAATAACTGTACGTTTCTTGTCTATTGTGGTACGGGCCAACAGTGTTCATCCAAAGGACTACTTCTTCATTGTCTTTATACTAAACGACAGAAATAATAACAAAATACAATTTATTAAAAACATGGTACCGTGTTGGTAATATTATATAACATTATAAAGTTTGTAATTAGTGTAATACCGTGTGGGTATGTTCATCGCAGTGAAGCTTCCCCACGCTACTTAATAGAACTAAAAACAGGGTGAAACGACGGAATCCCATGATGGTAATGGCCGGGGGTCGTCGTAGGTCGTAAATTTACTTGATTTGGATAAAAGTTTCCTAATCACCCAGGAAGCTAAGCCTTGTTGATCACTAAAATATTCAGTCTTGTAAATCCAACCCTAATTCCATCACTAAAAGTCAAACGGGGCTCAGGGCTGATTATGACATCTCGTAGCTGATTATCTGAAAGACATATACATAAGAAAACAGTTTTATGTAAAAAGCTTAGCTTGATTGCTTCCTTTTGTATCAGCTGTCAGCGGCAACAACCAGCAGTTGATCACTGATGACTACCTTTTAAAGCATATATATACACTTCCATACTTTGAAAACCACATCCAACATCTAAATCCTTGCTACTTCAATCCATACAAAAATATTACCTCTTTCACACTAATTAAATTTCTACTCAGCTACGTTTTAACCTATCCATATGCCAATATGCCATTCTAAATACACAATTAACACTACATAATAAAAACAAAGTTAAACAAACAATTAAACAGTTTTTTAAACATTCCAACAACAAAACAATAGACAATGGCCAAATTTCTACTTCACACTTACAAAAATAATACCGGGAACACCACCAACCAAACTAATTAAAATGTCATTTTTTTCTCACCTGTACTAATTTTTGCTATTAAATTATTTCACATTCAACATTATCCGACGCCACCAATACCAACACTGGACCGACTACATATGACAAAAACACAATTTATCCAGAACAGATTTTTTACTAACTTGACACGTATTTAACCACTAAACACCAAACATGTTCTATATTTCAAATCAGATGTTCTTAATCTAATCTATAAAATACTCTTCTCACAGTTTTTTACAACATGTCAAAATAGCCAAATCGACAAAAAAACCTCTACCTGAAATATTATGTAGAAAAAAAAGTATATATATCTTTTACACACTAAAAGTATATCCCAAGCAAAGGGTTATGGTTATACTGCCTCCGCTGCTAAAGAGTATTATTATGATACATTCTTAAATTGTTACTTACTTTCATACATATAAAAATTGGTGATGATGATGACGGAATGGATATTTTTTGCTAATCCCTAATCCGAATTTTACACAAAAATATCAAATGTATACATACATAAGTACGTCGTGCAAAAGGGGTTTTCATGTGCATTACACGTCAGCTACTACTATACGACTAAACTAAACGACATATATTATTATGCACAGCAATAGCAAAGCAGTTTATCCTAAAAGTATCCTATCCTCTGCTCTACTCTCATTGTGCTTGTGTATACAACTTTTTGTATCGGATCGGATACTAGATCCTCCGCTATGGATAAAATGGTAGAAAAGTACATTTCCCTTCCTTTATGTCAGACAGAAGACCCATCATCATTTTGTCCGATCAGATACAACTTTATACTGCTATGCAGATACAAGTTTAGAGCCCGCTATTTTTCTCAGGATACCCCGTACTCTATGGCTGGCATAAGGTGTGTATGTTGTATGAAGGGGCTTTGGCTTGGGGCTGCTATGCTGGTGTTAATAAGTGCACCTTGTCTTTGTTCATTTTAAATGCATGTATTCCTTGGGTGCTTTTAAAATGCACTGCATAAATAGTGTGTCTCGTGCAAATTCTTAAATGAATACTTGATGCTGATGCTATTTAGTAAATATGTGATTAAATTTTAATTAAACATGTATTTTGATGAAGGTAACTAAAAAAACAAGATTAAAAACATTTACTCTAACACAACCTCATCCACGTCATTTTCCTCTTCCCACTCTCGAACTCGCCGACGAATGTCCACAACTTCTTCTGAAATGTTGTTTGTATCGATGTTCTCTGGCTCACTTTGGCAATCTGTTTCGTCTACTACACTAGACAAGGATGTGTTATTGGAAATATCATTTTGATGACAGTAGCCACAATCTTTGCATACTTCTACTTCCACTTCTTCATGCTCATCGTTTGATAATCTTGTCAAGAAGTCAAATAGCTCTTCACTGATTGAAATATCTGAGAAATTATCGCTGCTGATGAACTCATCTTCGTCAACTGACTGTGTTAGCACACGTCTACGAGCACAGTCTTCTAAATTATCGTGTACACAGGTGTACCTAATGAGAGTATCTGCTAACAATGTATGACCATGCGGGAGACTTGGGTTCTTTTCGATCCAAAGGCAAATGGAGGAATCAGAATCGGAGGAATAATCCGAGTCGTTATCAGTATCCTGGTCCAGCTGAAGTCCAAAGAATAATCCAGGGGCCTTTGTCTTTTTTAAGATTTTATTTATAGCTTGACATTCCTTCTTTGTTTTAGCCGTGGAATCCTTACTTTTACCTCCGTCAGCGTTTCCATTTGGTTTATCATTGCAGTCCCCACAACAAATCCCCAGTGGATTTGGAAAGTAAGCTATGTAAGTGTCATTGCATAATGGACAGTGAACTTCTATTTCCTGTATTGGAGGACAATCACTCTTTTTCTTTTGTTTCTTCGCAGTCTTGTCTTTATTGGTAGTGCTAGTTGTGTTT
The DNA here is from genome assembly GCA_027744375.1 of Orchesellides sinensis. NCBI lineage: Eukaryota > Metazoa > Arthropoda > Collembola > Entomobryomorpha > Orchesellidae > Orchesellides > Orchesellides sinensis. The sequence goes on along the minus strand of JAHZNG010002212.1, from coordinate 2,060 downwards.
CCGGGCGCTTTTTTACTACCATTCCCTCCACTTCCTGTTTCATTAGTGTTGCCACCGTCTTTACCATTTGTACTGCTTCCTCCTTTCGGATCTTTATCATTTGAACTGCTTCCTCCACTTGAACTTGGATGTTTATCATTTGAACTGTTTCCACCACTCGAATTCTTTTCATTTGAATTGTTTCCACCACTCGGATTCTTATCGTTTGAATAGTTTCCACCACTCGGATTCTTATCGTTTGAATTGTTTCCACCATTTGAACCTTTATTACTAGAACTCCCCCTGTTTGCCACATTACCAGTATTGTCTTCATTTTGTTTTGGAACCTCCAAATATTAAAAAGGTTCTCAATAAACCTTTACCTCGATCATAAGATTATTATTAAATTTTTTTTCTGTGCTTACCGTCATCGAAAAACCAAGAGCAACTAGCATACAAATTCCTAGCAGAAGCAGTGGCACCTCATTGAAAAACAAAATACACCAATTAGGCATCTGGTCTGAAGAACTATCTTCAATCTCATTACAATTATCGCCGTCTTCATCACATTCAAGGGCATCTTTGTCACCGCAGTACTTCAAGCCAAAATCAATGTTAATTTCAGACTGCCTATTTGACATTGAAGTTTTGAATTAACTACATGGTCAACTTACCCGAGTTTTCATGTTTGAAACCCAAATAAGAATGTTATCGTTTTCACAAGCATCGTTCTTCAAGCATTCTGATGCGTACCGGACCCAGTCCCAAACAGAGCTAAGTGCATACTCCATTCCTGAATACATTCCCATAACCATAAAAGAGCCCGTCCAGCCTGAATCGTTTTCAACCAAAGGTTCCCCTTTAAAGGTAATCCATGATTTGTTTACAAAGGTTCGAAAATATTCTGTAAGTACAATTGCAGGTCGAGCCATGCCCAGAATTATGGTAAGGTACATTACAATCTTCTCTATCTTGCATATATTGTTTAATTCACAGGATTTCCAAGATTCAGCTATATCGCTGTAATGGATCGCGAAACTCATAACTGTGCCGGCGAAAGCGTTTTTCAAAGCGGAGCTCTTTAGACTTGATAAATGCAAACGGGCTGCTTCACCAAATGACGCCCCTGGTTCTGGCTCACGTCGCGGACCGGACATGTTTAATTCAAGATTTTCACAAATGAAATATTTTGAAAGGTAGATTTCTGTAGATAATTTATGCTCATAAATTTGATTTTTTATCAAAACCAACGTCCAGGTTGTTTTGAAACCAGTGATATGGAAAGAGGAAGATGGAATACTTCTATTCAAAACTTCAAAAAAAGTTTCAAAAAAGCGATCCCATTAGCGTATATGTGTAAGCCCAAAATTTTCAACCAGAGCAACGAAAAGCCATGCACTTTATATGGCAAAGCCCATAGTTACAAAATGGCCTTACAGCTTTTGGATCGCAATTTTTTTTATGTTTTCGGGAACTCTTCACTCTGTTTTCTTCATAGATTATATGTCTATGGTTTTCTTATATCCTCTAAGTTTGAAACCATTGATTCATAAAATAGAAGGTGATCGTCGTGAAACGAATTGCAATTTGATTCGACAATTATTCTATTTACAACATATTAAACCACCACCCTATAATGCTTACATAAAGTAAAAGGTTGTAGTAAAAGATTCGTCCATAGAGACCGTGAAGATGGTACAGTGGGGTTTTAATAATTATACTGTTTTTTTACTTCAATCCAAATCCCTTTGGGGAAAGAACTGACGTAAGACAAGTCATGGTCTATTACAAAAGATTTCTGACTATCACAAAGTTTTGATTGAATTATCAAAATCCAGCTGCTTCTAGATGTTCTCAATCTGTAATTTGCATTATAGCATAAGCGTAACTAACGGATGTTGAATATTTGTAAAAATCTGGGTTTCTTATCATACAACTACGCTAGCCATACTGACTTTACATTACTTTTTAATAGCACATCGACATCAGTTATTATTCTACGCAGTTCCAGCAAGCGTCTTGTTATTTCTTTGGATTGTTGAATACGATTACATTTCTATACATATAACGTGAAAGTTTAT
>JAHZNG010002211.1:0-21830 GCA_027744375.1 Orchesellides sinensis | reverse complement strand
GTGAAAACCCTTTGAACTTTCTGGTGCACATAATGTAAATTCATGAAAACCAGCCGTAAACTCTGTTGAGTTAGCTACTGCAATACAAGCTGCACCTGTGTACCTAGCATTTCGTAGAAATAGGTGTTGCTCTTTTCTGTGGGAAGCGACTGTGCATTGTTTCACAGCTCTAACAATAAAATCTGTCTGTCGTGCTTTAAATTGTATACAGAAGTCGAACGTAGTTCTCGTGCAGGTATCAAACAGACAACATCATAAAGTCGTCGCTCTAAAACATTTTTTGTTTAAAATATTTTAGCTTATCTCTGGAACAGTGTCTGAGAATTTCAAACTTGTTCAAAATGCAAGCTCAGAGCTCAGTTGTAACCGTTGTCATTTTGGCAACTATCGGATTGACTGCCGTTAACGCACATACCATGGGCCTTGGCACATGCCCGAAAGTGGAGCCTTTGAAGGACTTTAACATGGAAAAGGTAAAAATAAACATAAAAACATTTTTTGTTGAAATCTGTACAAAAAACAAACTTTGTTATAATGAATCTATAAACAACAGCTTAGGTAAAACAGGATATGAGTTTTTTAAGCGTTGCAAGCTTACTTAATGCAGTTTTACAATTTTTATTGGGTAAATGCCATCAAAATTAAGTTGGCAGAATTTCTGCATCAAAGTTTTATTAAAATTTCATTGTTGTACTAAAGCTATAGCCTTTAGTACAAATAATCTATGTACATTCATTCATGTATGTTAGCCAAATGTAAGGTCTTTTATGTAGTTTTCAATTGCATTTTTAGTTCAAGCAAAACTAGGTTAGTATTCACATGACTTTGTTTCCTCGTGCAGCTTGCAAACCCAAGCAATGATGCACAGGTTTTAATTCAATTTAATTTCATTGCCAAGCTCCCTTATAAACAAATGATACATTCAAGTATACATATTAGATGATAGATAAAGCTTTAGATACATTCTAAAGTGGCAAACTTATATGACTCGTGTAAAAGTCAAAGCTCAAGTTAAGTTTTGAATCTGCAACCATAATAAAATGTGTTTATGTAATTTTTTAAATTAACAGTTTATGGGAGAATGGTATGTCATCCAGAAGTTTGCCACATCCAGCTCCTGCATGAAATACAACTTTACTCAAGCCCCCGATGGAAAAATGCGTCTTGTCCAGACAAGACAGCACTTTATCCTGGATACCATTGGTGTTGACCATACTTATACGTAAGTTTAATAAAGACATACTCAATAGAATCATTATCATATTGGTAGTTTCAATTATTTTTACTGTCAAAAAGTTGTAGTCTATCTAACCAAGTCGCGTTTATTTCATGTTCATAACCTTGACCGCAACCAACTTCGCTGCATGTCTTTTTTTCCATGATATCTCATCTTCACAGCAAATTCAATTTCCTGACGATTTTTTACAATCTTTTATCTTTGTGTTTTTAGGTACACAGGGGTTTTGACAGTTCCTGACAATGACAAAGCATCCAGAATGAGAGTTAAATTCCCACTAAGTAAGTGATTGCATTATTCCATTTTTTAAACTTAGCTATTGTTTGCCTGCATGTCATTTACGATTTTCAGTTACAATGGTCTTTTCAACTTTTAAAAAAAGCTTACGGTATATATGTATACACATTATACATCCCATTATTTCGAGTTTTTAAATTAACTCGAGCGTCATCAAAAATTGCGCACACGTAATATGGTCCTTCCTTTTTATTTCCAACAAATGAACACAAAACGACTTTTTATATGTAAATAGTAAAAAATTTCAAAGGTATCATTTAACATAAGGTATAATAGAAGCATTTTTATGTATCGTCACACATTGCAGTAGTATTACGCATAATGCACTTTTCGAATCACCGTGTTAAAAAAATGCCCATTTATGATAATATATATGCTTATGTTTGAGAATAGCAACAAGAATTTTCTCAACTCTCAACAGAGCTCAAGTCATCTTCATTCTATTTTAAAATATCTTTGTAGAACTTTCGGTGTACTTTTTTATCGTATATCTTTAGCCTACTGAGTCATGACTCTGATGTTACCTATTATCACGGCCACAGCTACACAAGTACCGTTACCGAAAATTACCTTTCCTTCCTCTCCATATCCGCTTACACATGTTCCTTTTGGAGATTCTCTCGTATGAAATACAACATTAATGAATATATTACACTTTGCTTTAAACCGTCATTCTATTTCCTACAATATATAAGTCTTTGTTCAGTAACAAGGGCAACATCATAAACGTTACGCATACACCTACACATAAAGATATTTCTTCTACACTGTGTCAAACAATCACATCTCACATCAGTTTGCTACCTTGTGAGCGTGTAAAATGCATGATGATGCACGTAAGATGAGCTGGGGTGAAGGGCAACATGATTCCATGAGTTTTCTTTGTTTCTTTACAATTGTAAAGGTGTACCTCTAAGCAATTGCCGTGTGTGTAATGTAATGTCTCTGTAAAATTTTGAACTCAACGAAGATGATCATCATATGTAAACAAGTATATGTAGTTCTTACTATCACGATCCTGATCATTGCTTTTGTTCAGATAGAGGGTGACTCATTCATGGTGTTAGTACCTTAGGTTCCCATCTTATTATGCTCATGCATAAATAGATCACAGGTATGTAGTATCATACACACAGGGTTAATTAAGGTGGCTGTCAGTACATTGTGTACAAAATTGTACATTTCTCTGCAAGACGCTCTTGAGTTGAAAATGCTCTAATGCAAATGAACTGCTTTTAGTTTTAAGGCTCATGCATAGGTCTAGCATTCTACATTTGAAAACTTTGGTTTCACCTAATTATGAATATGTAAATGTATGTATTTCTATTTATATCCATTCTATTAACCTAGATGAACAATATATAACCCTTCTTTCTCTGATACTAAATATTGTTTTAAAATTAATTACAGATATCGCAGGTGAAGCTGACTTTGTAGTTTTTATGACTGATTATACTGAATATGCGGGTATTTTCACATGCCAGAAAATCCTTTTTGGACATACAAAATCAGCCTCTATCCTCTCCCGTAAACCAACACTAGACAAGGTCATCGTTAATCAGGTAAAACAGTCTTGTATATTTCTTCCTTAAAATCTTCAAAACTTATCACGTCATCAAATTTTGATTTTGATTGCCGTATGTCGTGATTCCTTAAGAATACCAAGGGCATGAAGGATTTGTTTTTTGCACCAAATCTTTTTTTACTTCCAAACCTATACTTTCCGCTATACCTTCCTGTTTAATGTATTGGTTTACCTGATCAGTTGTGATCAATCTTTGGTAAAAAACAGTACTTCCTTGTGTTTTAAAATCTTACAATGTTTTTAGTATTAAAGCAAGTTTCAGACCATGAAATTCGTCATCGATAGGCAATGCACTTAGTTCTACCACAAATTGTATGTAGATTCACGCCTCAGTGAGTCATCCGGTAGAGCATTAAGAGTTTTGTGGCAAGAAGTTATGATTTTGCAATTTACAAGTCCAATGCTGATGTGATTTTTACTACTAAAGAAAGGAAATCGGTTTGCGAAAGTATCATGATGCCCCAATGCATTAGTATTTTCTAGCTTCGCTACAATTGACATTTTGTGATAGTACCTATATAACATTTAAGTATTATGCAAATATTTAACCAACTTCTTTTTAAACAGATTCGCCAAAAGCTTGAAGAGGAAGGAGTGGACCCTGATGACTTTAGCATTGTTGTAAGTGAACATTCATACAGCCATTCTTCATATAAATTCATGTATTTTTTTGGGTTTATAAAAATTCCTCAACTACGTATATATTATTGCAGGATCAAGCTAACTGCAAAGCTCAAGAGGATACCAGCTTGAACGTCAAGATCGATGACAAGACCTTCTCTGCAAAGAACATTGGTGGAGTGGTGAAGAAGGTGAGTTGTATAAATGAACTGTACTCTATTCGAAATCGCAAATATACACAAGCGATGAATGAATAAGTTAACTAACTAATGAAATTATTTTTATTTTTGGCGGTGAGATTGGGGGAGCTGTGGGAACTGGATTGGAAAAAGCTGGTGACGTCCTTGGGTCTGGAATTTCTAAAGCAACAGATGTAACTGGAGACATTATCGAAACCTTTGGAGAGAAACAAAATCAAAAAGTTTCACCTAATAATGACTCCAAACTTAATGAGCTCCTGAAAAATGCAAAGGTGGAGGAAAACGATGCCGAATGGCTTCCCTAAGGGATTCCCCATGCACTTTCTTTTTTACTCCACAAACACACACACACACTACTCAACCCATTTAGCACCTTATACACGGCCTCTACTACTCATTACACGTAGATAAAAACGAAACTTATGTAGTTTTCACCCCATACAAATTAAATTAATATGAATATAATGCCGTTTTTTGGGTTAATTGTGCACGTACAAGTAGCTTTTTAATGTACGAAGGGATAAAAAGGCTTTTGGAAAGATCTGAAAATACGACGACTACATTTTAGTTTCAACCTTTATTGTTTTTACTGTTAGGGAATAATTTAAGTTATAAGGACATCCCCACGAATTATAAATATTGTACACCAGGTGATTGTTATAATATAATATGCAATACTGATTCGTGTTACTGACAATATGACGATACATTATGATAAATGAATAAAACAGTTATTACATTTGAATTTTTTTACTCTCGTTCGACGTTGACTGAAAACGATCCGTTTATTTTCATTCGAATGTTGTTTTGGGTTAAATATAAATTTACGTATTATTTATATCAACATGGTAGTTTTGAATATGTCTATATGTATGGCATCTGTTCTTACAATTTTTTTACCAACCATCTTTAATAATACATTAAAGTTTTTTTATGTACCCACATTTCTCTGCTTAATACGCCATGCATGTCAGTAATACTAGATTATAATGTACTTCTACTCTATAAAGTCCGTATTAAAGTTTAGTTACATATAATTTACAGTAGAACCGAACGATTGTTTAGACAGAGATATAACCACACCGACGACGTCTTCTGACTGAGAAAACTTTTACATAAATAAGTAAATGAAAAACCCCGAGAATAAGCACGAGTCTTTATAGCTTAGTGCATTATTATATAATATTTGTATATTAAAAAGTTTCGAATCACTGGAAGTACCTAATCTCAATTGTCTCCAGTGTGTCATATCAGATTGTGCTTTGAGGTGAGGAGAGGTTTCATATACCGACTCCATATTATAGATTGTTTAGTCAAGAAGAGAGAATTTTGTTTTTATAGCTCCTGTTTCAGAGATTCTTCTTTTCACTCTTTGTCAGCTTTTTGTGTAGTTTACACAATTAGTTTGGTTTAGATTATTTTATTAGTTAGGGTCAACAATTGAGCAAATGCTTGATAGGGCGATAGTGGTCGACAGATATGAGTTTCCCTCGATTGAAACCTACGTCATAATTTTTAAAACTGCTATCTCCTTAGTGGTTAAATTGTGTAGTGGTCAATTAGTATAGTACAGTAGTTAAATTTCAATTGTTAAGGTATAACTTGCAAACTTCCTCTTACTGTAGTATATAAGTTAGGTTATTATTTTAAAGCATTGTATTGCCAATCGGTTTTTCAATAAATATCAGCAGCCCTACGAAAAAATCACCAAGCATTTAAATTTTCTATTGAATTATTAGAAAAAATGTCTAAAATACTGCTCGATACAAAAAAAATTGCCAAATAAAAGCTCATGCTGTAATAATGGTACTGTAAGGGGACCGACCCTATTAAGACATTTGTTAAATGTTACGCATGTATCTTTACATATGTTATAGTTTACAAGTTGGAACAAAACAGAGTAGTTTAGAAATGGACGCTACCAAATGGACTGGAATAGGTTACAAACTATAGCGACCACCTATTTCCGTTTGTATTCGTCTAAACAGTAAAGAGACTTAACAATATTATTGGTAATAAAACGGAAGTAATGCGTCTATATCCGGGAGCCCTTATGTAAGTAAGTAGAGGTAGTATAGGTAAAGATTTTTTGTGTAGTCGATTTATTTTATTTTAATAGCAGTACTGTACACCTCTAAATCCTCACCTTCCTGAATTATTACCTCAACAACAATTGATTTTTTTTGAATGTTCTTATTCAGTTGAGTGACATCAAGGAGTGTGGTTATTAATTTTTTTTTTGACAGAAGGGCTTTAAATGTTGATACATCTATATACTTATATGATTGTTAACTTGAATACACGTGAAGATGCATGCAAAAATTTTCTAAATGTTACATGTCGTTAATATAATTACTATAATCGTTAGTAAATAATAAAAAAACGATTAATAACCTCTACAGACATAGGACCTACTCTATGTACCACAAGTTGAAGAGGAGCAGTCTATTTCCTGTTCGGGCTACGAATTACATTTTTTTAGTAATATAGTGTAGCATCACAATTGCAAGACTCAGAGTTTTTTCGTTCTATTCTTATAAAAAATGACTTTGTAAACGTAATATAATATTTAAAAGTTACAATGTAAAACAATACAGCGATGGATTGTTGTGTAAAGACTATATATTATGTATTTAATTTAGTAGTACGTTGTAATTTCTTGTAAGATATGACGAGAATTTACATTCACCATGACAGTTTTGTTTATCGAGAGTAGTAGAGTTCCAGTAAGTAATTTGATGTATAATTAGATTTTCATTTTTTTAGAGAATCACACTATGTCTTTTATCGGATCCTTGACTCTCATGACCTTTAGTATTGGTTGCACCTGTCCTTGATCCTGGATCTTTGGAAAGCTGGATCCAAGAAATGTTAAAAATACTAGCAGCTGAAACATTATAATGGAATGCAAACAAAAATTAGTCTTTGTCCTTGCAACTATGTGTTTTATATACTGGAAAAACTGTATGACGCATTCAACTTACTGTCGGGTAGTCGCATAGCAGCTGTCCAATACTTTCTTAAATATGAGTGTTGCATTGCTTCTTGAGCTGAGAGTCTACTTCTGGCATCATACTATATAATAAAAGTAATAACATTAAAAGTGCAATTTCATGGTATAACCGTCATGAATTCCCATAAGGGGCTGATGGTAATCAGCAAATTTTGTTAGAAAGCTTTTTTTACTAACCTTTAAAAATTTGGCAAGCAAATCGATTCCTTCAGTATCCAATCGTGGAGCACGCGTTACTAAAGGCTCAGGAGCACGTTGGTCGAATTTATATGCTAGAAATTCCTCGTTTGTCGAAATATTTGGCCAAGTCTCATCTGTCGGAATACCAAGCGTTCGAAAGATAAGTCTGAGTTGATCCTCAACTGTTGAGCCTGGGAATAATGGACGGCCGCTGGCCATTTCACAGAAAATACATCCAACGCCCCTATATATCACAAAATATAAAATGGAAGAGATAATAAAAAATATACCTAATATTTCATACATTTTAATAACACCTAGAGCTAACTGAAACCAACATACCACATATCAATCGGAGTGGAGTACTCTGTGGAACCCAGTAGCACGTCAGGCGGTCTGTACCACAGCGTAACAACTTCATTTGAATAAGTCTTTGTAGGAACGGATTTGGCACGTGCAAGACCGAAATCAGCAAGCTGGAACAAAATAGGTTTCAAATAATACAATTTGTGTAATGAATCAAATTCAACTTAGACAATTAAATCTAATTTATACATGCATGAATAACACAATAAAACACATTCACAATGAATGTACCTTCAACTCGCCACGGTCATTGATTAGAAGGTTCTGGGGCTTTAAATCTCTGTGTAAGATTCTTCGTTTATGGCAGTAGGCAAGACCTCTCAGTAATTGAAAGAGGAAAAGCTGTATAGGGAAATCAATATTTCTCAGTTAATATACAGTCCATTCCGTACATAGGTATAATAAGATTTCACAGATGAGTGACTCCTGCATTTAATGATATTATACACATTCAACTGTATAATTTAATGATTTACCTTAACATTATTGATACTCAGTACTCCACCACAGCTATCCATATACTGCTTAAGATCTCTGTCCAAGTACTCAAAAACGAGCGTCAGAGATTTCTCCGTATGAATAATATCATGCAAGGTTACTATAAGGGATAAAAAGGAAAAATAATATAAACATCTCTAGGCAAAGCTTCATTTCATAATGCTTGGAATCAATACTAAAAGTAATGAAAGTGGGTCTTTATCAATATTGGATTAAAGGCAATTAATCAAAAAGTTTTCCATCAAACAAGAGCTCTTAACTTAAACTCAGGTAGAGGACAAACCCCCCACATCCGTTGTAAAATAAGTTGCGCAGATAGAGTAGGTATATATAGAAACGGATAATAAATATGACAAAATCCCTTCGTTTCCACATACACGCAATCAGCATAAAGCATACATTATTAAATATTTATTATAATACAAAGATCGTATATGTACCTCTCCCAGTTTGTCAAGCTTCACGTAGGTTTCACTTTTACCGAAGCCAATTTCCGAAAGACTCTGCCTTCTGGATGCTCGCGTCAACGGGGCCTCCACGACTGCAAATGAAGCTGCTTGTTTTGCTAAAAATGCTTCTGGTATGTGTAGATCGGCAGGTAGAGATAGACGTTTGCTTATATCCGTGGAAAGGTCGACCTACGCATGAAAGATGATACGTGGAGCGGGGTAGAATGAAAAGCAAGTAAACACAAAAAATTAGAGCCTTTTGACTAAATTCAACATGACCTAAAAAAAAAGTCTTCTATATTTGTTTATGGTGGCTTGCCTCTGAATGTCGTCTGGAATTTTTTGGACGTAACGTTACTCCGTATGAAACATCAAGCGGGGGACGGACACGAGCTGGAGATGTGAGGTCATCTGAGGCGGCAGATGCTTCTTCTGATTCTCCATCAGACCCTATTCGTGGATGCTCCGCTACAGGAGCTATAATTAAATTACAGAATCGTATCAAATTAAAAAGTTCAAACGTACCAAACATCTTTACATTCTTTAATACAAAAAGAATGCTTTTAAAAATCTCGCCTTAGAAAACAAAAAATATATTATGAGACAGGATAAATGTGATATCATATAAAACCCATGTTATGCATTTCTATTTCCGCAGAAAGCAGACAACACCAAAATAGTTCTGAAAGTATGAAAGTGTTTTATGTTACCCAAAGTCGGGAATGTGGTACTCCTACAGAAACCTGAAACATCATTAGTAGCCATAGTACTACTTCTTGGAACACCATTTCGACAAGATTTCCGAGTTCTTCGTCGATGACCTATTTTCAATGACAGTGATGACAGCCAAGAGTTCAAAGAATCAAGACGGGAGACCATTGTCACTCACTACGCAATTCTCAAACGAGCAATGATATATATGACGCGCGATGATGGTGACGATAGATGCAAGTTACGGACAATGCTTTTTGCAGTGAGTAAAAGACGTATTCAAGTTCAACGTAATTTTCCAAATCCTCGAATGAACATTGAAAATAAATTGCTGCTTTAAATGTACAATCACGAAAAAAAACTTACACGAGAAGACGGTAGCTATTATATAGTCTTTTTAACTATAATGACAAAAATGAAAATTTTACACACACACACACCGGCACACACAGGCTGTATTTTTTATTATCTCACTACATGATTACCATTTGGTCACGGTTTTAAGTCAGAACTCAAGTTCACAATCTTATTATATATGCACCATCAAAGATAATAAGTTAAGAGTTCAGTCCATTAGTATCATATTACGTATATTATTTTAGTGGATGTGCATGAGTAAGTGAATCGTGGCCATTGCAGGAGTTAGATTTTTTTCAATTGCATTCTCTCAATCACTTAAGCTGCCTGACAGTCACGATAGGATTATATTTACAAGTAAAATTAACATTTGCTGCGTGTGAATAATTTCTGTGAGTATTGGAATTAATGAACTTGGTAGAATACTAAATTTTCCACCGTAGAAAAAAACAGTGTTTTATTTCAAAAGTTATTTGCATCCAAGTATCCACAAAGGACACACATGCTTAAACTTCATAGATGAAAATCACTAATGAAATGTGTGTTTGCATGGGTAACTGTAACGTATAGAATGGACCCAAGGACAGAATCGTGTTTTTAGGTGTAAGCAATAGCAGTATTATACTAACCAACAGGTAACTTAACCTTTGAGCTTAGAAGAGGAATAAGAAAGTGAAAAACATGGAATGATTCTTAAATTATCGGGGGAAAATCACATGGCTGGATTTTTTGGTCAATGATCTATTTATCTCTTGCTAAGAATGGGCTACTTCCCACTTATTATGACAATTACTGGCGAAATCATAATGATAAAAAACTGATGCCAACAATTATTTCTCAATTAACACCCTTGTCTTCATCTGATTAACACAGATTCTCTTAGCATCATCTAAACAGAAACACTGTCCTCTCTCTCTCCCTTGTTAAAACACATTTTTGAAGCTCATCATCAAATCATGTAGTTAACTGACTTTTTTGTCCAAACGTTTGTTTTTTTCTCTGCAGCAGTAAACTGAATCTATTATAACTGTATAAAACTTTCCCTTTACTTTGTATGAGACGGTATGGCAAACATGGTTGGTTCAGCGATTAGATTAATAATACAAAAAGGCATGGAAAGACTTGGTCCATATAGGAATACAGATTTTTTAAATAGTCCAGCAGTGTAGCACTCTCTGCAATGCATGTAAACTTTTTACCCGTTAGTTCATTTTCGAGTACTCAACATGAACAACACATTCCAGCTCTATTAAATACTGGAACACTCACAGACAATGAAATGTAATGGAATATGGAATGAGCCAACAGCCTTTTTTCTTTTTTAAATGTGAAAATGTTGAAATAAAGAAATCAAATCAAATCGTTACTCTGCCATTTTAAGTTACAAATGAAGAAGCAGACGAAGAAGAGAAAGGGTTTTTGTGTGTGTTGGTGAAAGAGTGAGAGAGAGAGAATTAGTTCACTTAAAACAGGGTTGCACAATGGATTGTGAAAGGTTTTATGTATTAAGCTCAACGAGAGGCTGATATAAAATGCAGCTTCCGTACAGATAGAAAGTAGGAGGTGAGAGATTCTCCGAGAAAGTAATACAGTGATAAAATTATTGGTAGTAGCAAGGTTTTTGTGTGTGTCGTAGTGAAATAAAAGTACAAAGGAGCACACACTCTACATGTTATACTATGTATCAGCAAGAGTAGAGCAGAGCTATACAATACAAGAAGAGCAAAGCAGTAAATTCCTTTCACTTCTTGCCGCACTACAACTCTCTCTTTCTTGATTGTCTCTTTTTTTTCTCTTGGTTCCTTACAATCACTCTTTCTCTCCTTTCTCACATCCAACACTTTTCCCATGTACGTTTCACTCTTCTTTTTAAACTGTAATACAATTTATACAAGGAAAAAAGGTTGCGTCTTTAGCTGTTTCCAACAAACTAAACAGTTATCCTCGATTGCTATCATACTTTACGGGTTGCTCAGTGTATGTATCATAATATTATCATCAGTTGTTGGTAAAGCTTATATTCCAGTATGCAGTGAAAGGTTTATATATAAGATATACCGTATGACGATATGTACTACTTTTTAGTGTTATTGCTGCTACTGCTGCTCTACGAGCATCTCAAGGATTTCTAGCACATTTTAGCTAAAGCCCTCTAAATGTTTGTCTCTATCTTAGTTTCCGTACTTGAATAAAGTGTGCGTGGTACACATGTATTATGTATTATGGTGTGTGTGTGTATATCTATGATGTACGGTTTCTGCGTTTGCTTGCCGTGAACCTTTTGGCCAGTTGTATCTGAACTGTGGAGAAAGTACACTAAAAACCCGGAGGTTACACCAGGCAACAGAACTGCTCTAGAAAGAACCCTGCATTCAACTGATTCACGGAGAGAATGGAGGAGAAGCAAAAAAGAGAGCAATGGAAAGGAAGAAGGATGAACACTCACACGGACTTACATAGCGTTTATAAGTATAGCCCACGCTATTGCACGAATATTGTTCGTATATAAATATATCTGTATGAACGTTATGTAAATATGTGTACATATATAGTATGTATTTATGTATGTATAATTTTTTAAAGTACTCTCTTTGCCTGGATACTAATATGATTCTATCCCGTTTTCCCATGATATTATTCACACAAGCCTGGGCAAGCAAACGGTATTATTGCTTCTACAAATCTTGCCCCATATCATCTCTCTTGCAAAAAAATAAGGGGGATACAGAAAACGAAATCGGGAATATGATCTGGAGACCTCTTCTATCATCGTTTTACCACTGGCTTCAAGCAGTGATGCTGGAAATGTACTAGAATTCCTTCCATACATGGGCATACAAAGGCATGGCTTTGATATTACTATTATATGGTTGGATTACAGTATGCTATTTTCTTGTTATGCTCATTTCCATACAGTTTCTTCTTTAGCTTTTATCACACTCAATCCATTTACGACTCTATTGTAAATTGGGTGATGCAAACATTTTCTGCGAACAAAAGGAAAATGCATGGAATAGAAGACCTAGATGATGATGATGGTTGGAACAACACGCAAACCTTTTTATAAACATTATGTAATGCGTTGTGAGTAAGTATATTCCCACAAATATGAATTTATATATGAGCATTGGTGTTTATGAATACATACTTCCTATATATATACATACCTGTATAATTTTTTAAAAGGCATCATCCAAGTGATCTAAATATTCACACGGTTGCCTTTGTAATGCATAATTTGTAACATGAAAGTTGTTTTATAAATTTCTACTACATAATAAACTACCATTTTAACTTCCTCCCGGTGTGTCATAATCAGAGCACGGAATAGAAAAAAAGTAAAAGCAAAAAGTTGGTAGTGAAAAACGCTTTAACAAGCTTGGCTGGGTTGGCTGACAGCAAAGTGACTGCTGCATAACGCTATATGTACAACCCTTTGACTAACTTGTTCACCTATTGTGCTAGTACATTTTTTGGTACAAAAACAGAGAGAAAATGGTAACCTAGAATTATTCCAACCTCCACTTGTATAATAAGTAAATTGCCCGATACATTTTTTTCAAAGTATTATTTTATACAGTGGTAAGGTATAACATTTATGGTTTGGCTTTGGAAGCTGGACTGGAACAAAAGCTGTTTTTAGCACAATGGCAGTAGTGCATGAAAACATTGCTGGAGGACCTGAGCGCAGTCTCATAGTCAACTCATTGATCCCTCTTGTCCACATTCCCGATATTATAAGTCTCTGTGATTTGGTGAGAACTTGAAGTTTATATTCAAGAGCAACTCATACAGTTCCCATAATATGCTCCATGCAAAGCTACAGTATTTTACAGAGCTGTCTTCGCTTTTCTTGTACTTAAACCACCATGCCATGGGATTTACGCCTACTTACTTTGACAAAACACATTGTACATGCGAGTTGCTCAGTCAGCTACTAAATGGTATTATTTAAAAACAAAATTTGGATGTTAGAAGAATATAAAGTGGATTTAGAGCTCTTCATAGCTATTTTTTCATAGGAAGGAAGAAGGCGTTTTTTTAGGGAAAAGGAAAAAAATTCGTGAGAATGCTGACAGAACAGCTTATAGAAGCCGAGTCATGAAGGCGATGGAGACACAACAACGTAAAAAATAATGCAAAGCTTTGGACTGGAAGTTGGTCGGTCTATTTTTGGAAGGAAAACAATATCTTTGTTTTCCCCAACAAGATTCATATGACAAAATAATGTTATGTTTATGCTGGAGCCAAAAATATGGTCCAGTGGGTAACAAGGTCGTTTTCATTAACTAAAGACGTTGATGCGTACAGGATCATTGTCTTTTGTACATAATAAACAATGTTTTGCGTTGTCGTTGCTAAACACGCTACATCACAAACAGAAACTCATACTAGTTTTCAACATACCTGCATTCAAACAGATACTAATAATAATAATACCTTGAGAATGCAAGCAATTCAAAAAATTCCTCTATTGAAAAGTCATATTCATAATCATAATGATAAGTAATGATAATGATTATGGGATGAAAGGGAAATTTAAAGGCATGCTATCTAAGCACTAATACCCATTTCCATTTCGAATACCCATTAGAAAAGTTAATCAAGCTGTAAAAAGCTCACTCCATAATTAGACTGGCTTGTGCCAGTTCCAAACATGCTTTCCCGAACTTTATGAGATTAATTTGCTTGTTTCCTGTCTCTTTGGCGTATGACATCTAAAAG
This sequence comes from Orchesellides sinensis, assembly GCA_027744375.1. Lineage (NCBI taxonomy): Eukaryota > Metazoa > Arthropoda > Collembola > Entomobryomorpha > Orchesellidae > Orchesellides > Orchesellides sinensis. Next base: position 7,591 of record JAHZNG010002211.1, on the reverse strand, counting down.
CACTACATCACCTATGAATACATACATATGAGCCTAGTTGCAAATATAATATGAAGTATGCGACATAATTTCCTCATATTTCCATAATAAATGCAATTCTCACCTGGACGGCAGCTTGGATCTGAGACTCTGGGATTCGTAAGTGAAAATTTTCTACCGTAGTTAAGGAAATTAGATTTGGAATGACAACGGGTTCCTACAGAATAAAAAACGAAAATTTCATTGAACATTTTTATTCTTCGTTATAGTCTTTCGCTTACTGCTTTAACTTTTATTTGCATATTACCATTTTCTCCTGGCTCTCCATTATCGGTAATTGTCAAGTATTGTCGATTTCCATCCTCGTCAATAGTAAGATGCTCAGCAAGCTCTGACAACGATCCATCAACGGTAAATCGGAAAGTGTGTGATATTCTACGGCGAATTTTTCTCAGACTCATCTTTACTTTGAAGGCACTTTAAGAAAACGTTACGAAAGTATAATGTATGTATTTCGTAGACGAAAGATTTCTATGATGAGATCCACACAATTTCATGGACAGCGAAACAATTCCTTTTTTGTAAATATTGTGATGATGATTGTTGAGTAGTAGTGACGTAATGGAAAAGTATAATAGTTGTTTTGCTCCAACAAGTTTTTGTAGAAGTAAAATTTAAATATTTTGTACAGGCAGGCGTGTACGAACTGGTGGAAGAGTAGTAAGTCTTATCTGTTGGACGGGAAAAGAAAAAACAAGGGAAACAATCAAATATCAGGAAATAACATGACAATTGGATTGAGACAGGCACCAATATTGCTAATTATGTGGTAATTAACAGTAATTCGGAAGCGTTGCGTGATCTGCGTAGGAGTTGAAAGGTAGGCAAAACTCGAATAGGCTTGAAATTCGAGAAAGCTATATACAGATTACATAATCTGTTGCTTTGTTAAGGAAACGTTGTACGCACAAAATATTCACGTGGAGTTTTTTTGTGTTATGGTCTAACTGATTGCAGACACGTTATAATAAGTCTGATTTAAGTGAAAGCGAATCTAGAATAGATTTTTGTTTGATTGGATGGATAATGCATGATATGAATATATATAAGCCAGCTATTTTGCAAGTGTGTTTTGATTACAAAGGCGAAGCTCATTTTTCTTAATATTATCCAGGGCCTCAATTTTCAACTACATTAATTGCATATTGCATCGCCACCTAATACTTCTACGAAAGTCTAGTTTTTATAGAATGTTTTTGTCTTGTTACATAAATTTAAGCTGTTTGTTATCTACTTGGTACTGCACCTTAACACGTAGTAGTAAATATTTTCTCTAGTTGGCCTTGAGAAACTTACAAATTTCACACGTATTAGAGATTCATATATCATAATGCTTCGTTAGTAAGCAAAACCTTGGACATTCAAAATATGAAGGTTTTTATACAAGAGTTTTTGTTTATACAGATTTAGTTGGTAAAAACTAACTTGAATTGACAGTTTTAAATACCAGAACTACAAAATGAGTTTGGATTTTATACAGAAGATCGAATTCAGTGATCGTTATGAGTCCTTGAGATACTTTTTGCAAATTGGATTTTTGCTGGTCAAACAGGAGGAAGAAAAAAACCTGGAAATACGGAGCACCTAATGGCATGTTACGTGAAACTAGAAGCAAATGCTCTGAAAGGAAGATTCGGCACATTCAGCATCATATTCAGATAAACAGTATAATTTTATTTTTGGCTATATTCAAATACTCACAGTTAACATTAATTAACAACCAGTGACTGGCAAAACAATAGGAATACAATACAAACAAAATGTTCCCGTTACTAGCTCCATATTTTAGCATTTAAAGAAGATCACCGTGCAAAAGCTGCAATCCCATTTTTATCAAATCCCTTCCCAAGCGGTATAATTGTTATATAAATATGCACAGTTAGAAATTGCATTGTACACGTGTAATATGTACATTGTTTTTACAGCCAACTACTTGGTAACATTTTAACATTAGCACATGGCATACTGCCGGAAGAAGTACAATAATACTCCAAAGTAATGACAGATTTTGTGAACTGTAGTTTAATACAAGGATGAATTAGCAATAGATATGTAACAGCTCATAATAATTTTATTTAAATGGAAAACTCACCTGCTTTAAAAAATACTGCTATCAAGAGTATGTCCAAGTAAAGTGTAATTCTATAGCTCTTTTGAACGTTCTCCTGTTTGTCTTCGAATTGCAAAAATCATAGTTGTAGTAATAAAAATATCACATTCGGATTTTCCAGCTTGTAAAGAATGATTCACTTGTCCGCTCCACGTTTTAGAACAAATACTATTCTTTAAAGTTGGTTACAGTCTTTTTAATTTTTTTATAATACGGCCCACTATTTCAGTCACGAAGAGTATATTTGGAGAGAAAAAGAAGATTGCGGCTTTTCGAAATAAGGAAGCGTTGAGATGATTGAAAGACAATGGCAGACAGAGACACCTGAAACACAAAGCAAAATACCATAGTTATTTTAGAACAAAGACAAACAATTTCATAAATGTCTTAATAAGCACTTTATTTAACCCATACAATCACTCCTTACTTGACATTACAATTTGATCTCTACTCCAAATAATTTTGCATTCACATGATTGTTATAACAAGCCAATTAAAAACACAAAAATACTGGAAATGTTTTAACGGAAGTGTATCACACAAGTAACCTCCAGTTTTTGTCACACACGTCTTCCCTAAATAAAAACTAAGGAAATGCGGTAGCAAAGCCGAATGATTTATCTCCTCATGTCTGTTTCAGTTCAATGACGGAAGTTTGCAAAAGATAACACACAACATACTGTGAGTACACAAAACAGACTTAAACATTACGTCTGTATTAAAGGCGTTAGCTTACAGAAAAGCAAAACTGATTTTTAACAAACCAATATTGCGCATTGCTCACTTACATTTAAAAAAAGTGTCTCACTAAAGCTGCTGCCACTACAACTATACTAACAAAAATTGTAATTTACCTAACCCCCTAACCCATCCTATTTTAATAGTCTGTTGTTAAGTCATCATTATCACTAAAATGCTTATGCTGTTAAATAGGGGTAGGAATAACATGTCTTCGCCTTATTACCCTGCCATATCTTCTGCTTTCAGATTACGAAATACATAAATGCAAGTACTACAAATAAAAAGTATAAAATGTTTTATCAACTCGTTGCCTCCTCTAGCTCGCAGATCAGTAGTCAGATCAAAGAGCAGAGAGTTATATTATGCTCTTTGGTTTGATACCGTCGCGTCGTCAACGTCAAATACTGATAATTTGATTGTATTCATATGTTGTACTTCGATAACTGATGCATGTTCGTTTCATGTCTAGAGATAAATCATCATAATATCACTTTTCTTTCGCGTTTATGATTACCATGTAATTTTTTTCTTTGTGTATATCAGCACACATGCATATTGCATGCACACTTACTTTATCAGCGTCATAATATGCATTACCGTGTTTCTAGATCACAGTTAAAGTTGACAATATGAGAATTTTACAGGTACATACCTTTAATAAAGTGTTTATGACTCGCGTTTTGGTGTTATCAAGAGACTTGAAACAACAAACCCATTTCTTCAGCTTTTTATTTCTTATTCATCATAAAAACATAGACGCTCTTAACATGCGCCTGTTGTTCATTAGTGCCGTCACCAAGAGTCAGCTTTAGAAACAATTCAAATGGACAAAAACAAGTGATTAAGCTCCATAGACTTGTCAGTTGACGCCTCCTGTAGCCAGAGATGATTTCATTAATTTGTGAAGAAAAAGTGCTTGATGTAGACAATTTAAATTTAGATAAGCAAATGATGCTTGTATCTCAGCTATAAATAAGTTTTGTTCAGGTTGTCTTTCATGTTATCAATAATACACAGTTCAGATCACTGCTCGATGCATTAATAATGGTAAGTTAACAGGTCGCTTGAAGTTTAAGAGTTCAATGGTATTAAATCTTTATGTGAGTCGACACTGCATAGTGCAAGTGCGTGTCTTGCGTCACTATGATGTTGATTATAATGTGCAGCTGCATTAATCAAGTACTCGTACAATATGTAGTCTAAAAATAATGTATTATTAAAACCCTTAACCCAAGCGCTTTTAAAGTATAATTTTAGTCAGAGCAAACAAACCTCAAACTACAATTACAGCCCTGCCACAAAATTGATTCCTTCCGTATCAACATAAAAGTCAAAATTGGTTTTAATTTATCTATCTTTGAAGGAGTTTTGTTTAATTAAAATTGAATGCTTATTATACACCCTAAATAAATTAAATTCTTCCTCCCAGACCCATTACTTACTACAGTGCTTAAAACAATCTAGTATGGTTCATTAAGCCATTGTTTTTTTGCTCAAGCCTTTGTTGTTCCCATTTGGGATGACAATTTTATTGAGCCATTGACTTTGTTATGGTGGAAAAGTTCAATGTCAATTTACCAATTGCTATATACTTATGTAGGTAGGTATATATGAGTATATAGAGCAAATCATCAGTCAGTACACACAAGTCTATAAGAATCTATAAGAATTCAATAGTTGGTATAGCATTTCTTGTTTACAGGATGCTTCACAAGATGACGAGCGTTGAATTGGTGGGTGAGTGATTTATAACCAGGAAGCTTTGTTTTGCCATTTGGCTAATGCTCGGTAATGATGACTCATAGTCCACAATTCACTTCCAAGCATTTTTTATCTCTGAAGCAGCGTTGTTTTGGAATTTTTAATGGATATTGAATTAGCCGAAAATTGCCAAAAATTTCTTTCGATAATGCTTTGAACATTTATTCAAATCGGGAATATTTAGAATTTTCTCAACCATAATTAAGCAGCGAAAGCGGAGCTGAAGATGTTTTATGTGATTACCATTGACGTGTGCCCGTGTGTCTGTGATCACGATAACTCAAAAACGAATTGACCGAAGCACATGAAATTTGGCAGCTAGAACACCATAAAGCGAAGGCTAAGTTCGTTAATCAAGAATGTTGGTCGGTAAATAAAACCGTTAGGCACGAAAAAAACGTTTTATCTCCCATTTTACGCATAACAACAAAAATTTCTATGGGGAATATTTTGTACCACCAAAAAATGTAGGGAAATATTTTTATGGTACAAAATTAAAAGATCGATATAGGGTATTTTTGATGGTCTTACGTACGAAAAGGGTTGATGGTCTTGGATAGTTCAATGTAAAATATTTTTAAATGATATATTTGGATGGTTCAATAAAAAATATATGTAAATGGTATATTTGGATGGTTGTATGAAGAAAAATATGTAAATGGTATTGTTAGGAGTATGGCGTTGTTGTTATGTTACCGTAGTTACATTTTATATGTGTATTTATTGTTGTTATTTGTGTAGTCGGCAGAGAAAGGTTGCGTGCGTGAAAATGGAGAAAGGTCAGTTGCTTTTCAGTCGTCATCAGAGCATGTGAGAGAAAGTGCAAGTCAGTTCAAAAGGACTCTGCCGATCGTTATTATTGTTGTTTACAGTCCGACAATAAAGTTAAATGTTAATTAGCCTCGAGACTTATTATTTTAGCCGTAAGTGCATTTGCAGTTAGCTAAGTAAGTCAAAAGAGTTAAAGCTTCAACCGGAAGTCCGTTCTAACAGTTAGGTCATATTAACATTCCGTCAGTCACATTGGTGGAACCGTTAACAGGTATATTTTGATTGTTATATTAACAAAAAAATAAACAGGCTATTTTTTTAAAAAATCAAATGTGGAAAAATATACAAGTAGTATAGGAGGTGAATGAATGCATCTGCTTTCGCTGCTTCCATAGTATAACGTCTTATGCCAAATAGTTTGATTCAAATTTACTTATCCTTTGCTTATATTCTAAATATTCTAATTCATATAATGACCTGATTGGCGTGTGATGGCAGATGAGAAAAAAACTAAATGTTTTTAAAGTCATTCAAAACATCCTTTATTTTTCTGCAATGCCGGCACTTTCGCATCAATATGCATAAATTTTCTGCAGCAGACAACATATTTGATGTTACCAAATCATGTTGTTTTTGCTTGAAACTAAGTTGTGCCTAAATGAATAAAAAACTAAGTTACGTGTTTCCCATTAGTGTGTGAACTTCTTTTTGTTAGAATATGGATTGTTTGTGGTTTTTATTCCACAAAGAATAATACAGTAGCAAACACCAATTTCCAAAAGTCCACCTTTCATTCCGTTGCATTCCAAACAACTACTTCATCAATACAATAATTTTTGGTAAAATACAGGCCTAATGTTTTTTTGCTCATTTTTCCTGCTAGATGTTATGTAGTATTATGTTATAAATTGCTAGATGCCTTTGTATCAGTATCATATTTTTTATTTCTGCAATGAATGGAATTATTCATTAATTCTATAAAGTGATGCAATACTGTTATTGCGTACATGGGATTTTTTTTTCAAGGACACGCATTAGAGCTAAATGTTTACAAAGAATTTGATTGAACTGTGTACATAAGATGCAAACCGTAAAGTTATGCAAGCATTTGTAGATATTTATTTACATGTTTTGTCCCATTTTTTTCTCAAAAAGCTCAGTCTAAAATATTTTGAAATATTTTTTATGTTTTAAAATCATGTACTAATCCTCACCTGTATACGTTTGAAGTACTTGAAAGAGCTTGAGTGGGTAAGTGATGTAATGTTTGCAAATTAAAGAAGCTTTCTCGTCAAAATAATCCACAGAAGCGACAAATGTTGCAACTAAAAGTTTTGAAACGTAACCAAGTCATGCGGAAATCATAGAATTGATGGTACAGTCACTGTCTCAGCCTTTCTACACTGTCATATAATATACCATAATAAATCTGATCATACAACACCTTATGCATACATGGAACTGTTTAAAGTTCTTTAACAATCACAACTTAATCCTTCCACAATTCAACCGAAATTTTACAATAGCACTCATTACTCCTGCAGCTTCCTCTATGGTCTTGGTAACTGTTTAAAACTTGTTAATTCGTTGAATTAATTATAAATTAAGGCACTTGAGTTTCATTTTCTTCTCCCTACTTGTAAGCTTTCAACATACCATTTGAATAAAGAGAGAGTCAGTCTTTTAATTGTAATAAAGTATCAAGACAAGTAACAAAATGATGATGTACGTTTCCGCTCTCGCACTAAATACTTTTCTCTACGACAATTACGCATACATTATCACTTATAGCTTGACAATAATTATGGAGCATAAGTGTGTACATAATGGCCCACAGGGATTACAATTCATTCATTAAATTAAACTGGAGCTGCAATTACTTTAACAATTGTAAAGCTGCTACTACATTGCATACTTTTGAGTTGGCAACTCTTTCCTTAAAGAATGTGAAGCATTTGCAAGTTCATTCCTAAACCGGATTATATCACAGTATAAATGTTCCAAGTAGCTCAAACCGTCACTTTTTTTCTTTATATTCCAATCACAGGCAAATAAAACTTTATAAAAGCCAACCAAAAATATTCATCAATGCATTATTGTCAATAAACAAAAGCCAACGGCTGCCGCATATATAAAAACCAAACACAAAACAGCACAACAAACAAAACA
>JAHZNG010002210.1:0-13861 GCA_027744375.1 Orchesellides sinensis | reverse complement strand
TTTGAAAATTCTGTGGTCGGAGTTTGCAAATAAAAAGGTTTGGTATTAGTAGGTACGGAAGGGTAAGATTATGATCGGTGGAATAACAAAAAAGGTCGGGGATTAGGATTAAAAGAAAAGAGATTACTGATCGACCTTTTAACTGATCGAGTTTTGCAACACTACCGCATTTAATATCCTGTGTGGTGCCTAATTAGAAGAGTGATGCATACTCTGCACGAATTTATGTTAGCTGACCACAGTCAAACTAGGGCTGAAAGTCTGAACCATATTAAGTGTTCATACAAAACACATTATTAACACACGCTTAGGTATAATAAGACATTGTTGGCAAAAATTTGAACAAAACTAAATCAGCTCTTAAAATATAAAAAATCTACGCACTATACTGACGTTTGTGTGTAAATATATGTATATATAGCCACTGATACATTGTTCAATTTTTAAAAAATGAATTGTTTATTTCACTGCACTAATAATACAAATACAGGCTTAAGTAATCCAACCGGTGTAACGACGACATAAAGATTGAAATGCAATTCAGTAGTATCTATGTATCAATTATTTGCATATGCAATCTTGACCAGCCGCAATGCACACACGATTTTTTAATCTCCTTACTTGGTCAAGTCTCAGATTTAGTGTTTTAGTTGGCTAGGGTTAGAAAAGTAACAAGTAGAATGTCGGCATTGCCATAAAATTGAATTCAAACTAGAAGTTAGGAAAACCTGAAAAAAGTGATCGATCAGGATTTAAGCAATTATTTGTGGTGTTCTAGAAGATATGCTGATGAGCACTCCTTGTTTATTTATTCCCAGGTGAATTTTTTTGTTAATTCCTTATGAAAGGATAGTTTAGTTATATGCTAAAGACACACATTAAACTCACACTATATTATAAACTAAAGAATACTTTAATATTGCTGGCAGGGGTTTAAGATTAAATTGAGTTGATCCTATAATCACAATATACATAATTTGATATATAATGTACCAGAGTCCCTCTTGTACCATCATGTGAGAACGTATTGATGTGTTCTAGTTTGCTCATTTTTTGATTCTATAAGTTCCGTTATCTCATTTCTAGAATGATGCCATTTGCTGTTTACTGTATCCTATTCACCACTATATTTGCATTTAAGGCATCATCCTTTCTTCAATACACTGTCTTGTATTGGTTAAAATTATTACTGTGTTAACACATTTGCACCCTAAAATATTTAAAATTAAAATGTCTGAATTACAAATACTTTGCAGTTTTATTGGTCTGATACTCCACATTGGTTTTAAACAAAAATGCCACAAAAGTGAAAACAAGATTTTTAAGGTTAATAAAATTAACCGCTGCACCCAAAAAAAATCATCTCTTATCTTGATTCCAATATGTAGGTATATGTGTACTATAAATATGTTGCGGCTGGTGAAAGTTTTCTTGTCCGCAGGATACAATTTCTGATATGCTGTTCCCCAGGTGCAATTTAAAATATCAACACCCACCAGACGGTCATTTACAAAAACCAACTTGAACCAAATTCCAATTGATTTCATACAGGGCAGGCTGAGTTGTACACAAAATGTCAAAACTAATAAAAACACTACGGTGAAGCCAAACTAATAATGAAAAAGTAACAAGAAATATCATTTTTCTGTGGTCATGTTTATACTTATGGTAATCGATCTAAACACGACAAGTCAAAGCCAGGTGGCATATTAATTTTATTTTAATCATATGTGAAACCACTTCGGATTTAATTTCTTACTTTCTTATTATTCTTATAGCCAGCCCTTGTTTAATTCAACTTAATGATACCATATAGCCGATGCAGATGTCTGCAGTTGGAAAAAGTTTATTAAATTTTACTACTACTGCTGTGAGTAACTTGCTCAGGTCCATCTTTATCCACTTATCCAAGTCCGTTGTGGTTATTAAATAAGATCAAACTTAAGACATTCTTTAAGTGAAAACTCATTCCTAACATATTTATTTCCCGCTGTTCTCCTTTCATCCTCGTTTTAATACAAATTTAATGCAATTTTAATGCACGCACTCTATACATTTGTTTAAAACCACATTTTCTAATGTTGATATAATGAGAAAATGGTAAATTGAGCATTTATATTTAAATTAACTGCTGATGGCCAGCTGACCCAACAAGGTCAATAATAAACAATAAAATGCTAATTTGCATAGGTATGCATATACATTTACATTATTATCTACTTATCATTGGCTATACCTACTTTGATTTTTCCCTGTCCAAATAATGTGTAGCATTATTGTTATATTAACCTATCATTATCATTAAGAACGCTTTCTTTCTCTATAGGTATACAAATACGCACTTTAATTCACTCAAACCCTTGATCATGATAGTTTGAAATGAACCGGATAGGTTGGATTTTAAAGAATGAATGATGGTTACAATAAAGAATGAAGAAGACAAGGCAAGTGAAACAGATTTTTTTCCTCCAATTTATTCACGCATAATTTCACCAGTGCAACTTGAGAGCAAGTCAATAATTCACCCACACTACCGCACCCTTATACTATTCCAATTCCAATAATACTTGACTCCAATCATTATAATATGATGAGTCCACCTCCTCAACAGCATTTGCACAGAAAGGGCATAGAGCACGCATAAGATTACATACATGTATATGATCATCATAAAATGCAAAAAGGAAATCGAAAATTCAGGCCTTGACTTCATTCAAAACTGGTCCACAAAAAGGAAAAATCCGTTCAATTTTTTAACATTTTAAAATAAGAAGATGCTGAAAGGCATAAAACATGCATTCTCAGCACTCTTTTCACTCACTTTTCAACCCTTTGAGACCTTTCTGAGCGTAAGCCCTACATTTTCTTTGTTGTTGATCACATCAATAAAATAAACGGAAAAATTAAGATGAAACGCGAACACGACAATGACAGTATTTCCTTTTCACTGTAGTATCCTGTATTTTCCAATAAATCATTGTCGGTAGAGCCATATATGCAAAATGCATAACGAAGTACAAAAACACACAATATTTATTTGTTTCAATGTTTCCTTTTTCGCAAAACATTACAGAAGACCAAAGATCATCTTCATTGTAATACCAGTATTAATATATGTTTATGTGAATAAAGATGTGACCAGTGACGTCCATTTTGAAGATGAAATCAAAAAGTTGCATGGCAAAAGAATCTGTGCCACCGACCCAGATTCATAAAATGCCTGACAAAAATATACTAACATTCCGACTCATTCTCGCATGCATTTTCTTGGTATTGTAAATATACAAATGTAAATACGACCCTTGACTTGTTGAATGCATCATCGCCACCACAAATGCAATCCATTGGTCATAACTTTTTTCAGCTAATTTCTCATTCATCTCGTATCCCCACTAACCTCGCACCCTCGTATATGTAATTATTATCAACAGAGCGCAAAAGTGAGTCTGAGGTGTAATCCGGTAAAAAACACATCAAACGAGTAATTTACCTCTAGCGTTTATGCGAACAAGGATATGCCAATCACGCCAAAAAAGAATCGGAACCAAAAGTGAAGATGAATTGCAAACAAGAAAAGTGGATGAGAGGTGCACTGCAAAAGTGTGTAATGATTACGAAGAATCTACCAGTTTTTGGGCAAGGACGTAACGAAAACAATGAAGCAAGCTCATCTTTTGAGATCGAGTTCGTCTTCTAGATAATACTTGGCTTAGAGCCTACTCAAATATGAATATGAAGACTTTAAAGGGTTAAAAACCAGTTTCATAACAGGAAAGGTTGTATTCTCTTTTTGTTGTGTGGCACAGGATCATCATCATTTTAGCAAAATATATTAGCATTTCACTAGCTCTTCTCCTATTGCAGTCTCAGTGTAATAGTGTAAATGTAATGTTATGAATATCATAATCATCGTCATCATCAAGAAGAAAAAAATTTGTCTCAGAATCTAGGTAAGTAAGCCTTTTCACCTATAAAACTTGCTTTTTCTCTCGATCTCGATCAAACGCACCTTTTCTTCTATCCCATTCATAATGATCAACAACAATATGTATTATTTTGTTATTTTGTGTATGCCTATGTATCTCAGTATGACAATTTTTAATACACTTGCTTTCATGTTCTTTTCTCTCTGGCAAAATGCACTTTCAAACGCGTAGACTATGACCACGAAAAATTGGTAAATTGAAGCCATGATGACGAAGATGAGTCGATATGATCGAGCACGATATGACCACAAACCATAATATCCTTGTTATTCTTTTCATCTTCAGTAATCAAGTCAAAGTAATAAGACCACTGTGATCTCTGATGCTCCCTTCTTAAGGAATACCGACAGGGCAACAATGTCATCTTTATCTATGTGTACAATGCCTCGGTATTACCCTCTTTCATATTATATAGCATTTGATACGTTATTGACATTGCAGTTGAACGCACATTCGAATGTCAATCAGTACACGAATGCATTGTTGTTTTTGATATTTACTGCAACAAAAGCAAAATGTAGACCTGTCCTGTGCAGAACAACCCAAAAGACAGGTTTTTTTTACAAGTATGCATATCTTTATTCACTTGAAGAGGAGGAAGTGGTTATCTTGCTAGTGTATATAATAAATATGTGTGATATGGTGTGTATAATGATGATATGGTAATTATTTAGTGGCACAACAAAACATCCAAAAGCCGGTAAAAGATGCATTGCGAGGTGGTTGGGTGACGAGGAATCTAGGACTAATTCTATTTTCCCTTGCCAAAAACTTTCATGAATGTTGTTGTGTGAGGATGCATTGATGGGCCACTAATCTACTAGACCAGTAGTCATAAGTGGTATTAACTTATTAGTTAGTTATAGTCTTATCACTTGTCGTCGCAGTCAAGTGAAGGGGAACTTGAAAAGGGGAGTAGTAATATGGTAATTTTGACTTGGTTGGGGATGGAGTAGTAACCTAAGAAGAGGAGGTTTTGGATTGCACGGTTTTGATTAACTAATACGTGCCTCGAGATCAGTGGGGACTGCAGTCTTTCCTCTGGCCTTCATCTGACGACAACCAAGAAAGTCATAGTCAGTTGGTCAGTTTAGATTGGGACCTAGAGACAACAAGTCCAACAGTGGTGTGTGTGGTGGTGACAATAATCAGTCAGCAGAAAATCATTTAATTTTTTTATCAATTTTAAAACTAATCTTCTTGCCTTCTTATCTATCACTTTTTTATCGTTGAAACTCTTTTACTTTACTTTTGTGATTTGACTTGGTAGGAGACAGTTTGGGGAGAAAGGGAATCGAAATGAAAGTTAAAGGACGAAAATGTGATCCCCGAAAATATTGAAGAATTTGTAGCAGCAAAAGGAAACATTAAAGCAAAATCGGTATAAATACGGATTGGTGGTTTATTGTGAAAATAAATTGACGTATTTGTCGATAATTTATTTGATTGTTGTGTGCCAAAGTGCCAAAATTAAAAATGAGTCGCTTGCGGACTCTAGGGATTTTGCTTGGTGTGGGTGCAGTGGTGCTCCAATTATGTTCAGAAAGTGTGGTGGCATCTGGACTAAGCCCGGAAGAGGAGCATCGTTTGGTGATGAAGGCTGATGCAAGTTTGATTGATGAAAAGTTGAAGGATATGCCTTTTGGAGTTTTGATGGCACCTGCACCATTGGATGAGCATAGTTTACCCGTTCCCACCATGGATCCACCACTTCCGGAGAGTCCCAAGCAGAATGTAAAGATTACTACTGCGGGCGGACTTGTAGGAAATAAAGGAGCTCTTTCGGACAGAATTCGGAATGCAATGAAGGTTTGGGAATACAGATTTGAATTTTTTTACCACTTTTTCTGCTAAACGCTATTTATTTAGACGTGTTTTAGACGCTTAAGCAATATTCTTACATTTTAAAAACATTATTTTAGACGATGAAGGAGCGTATGAAAACGCTTCAAACCAATCGTCGCCCACCCGCAAAGAAGCTTGCTGAGCCACCAAAGCCGAAATTCCCCAGACCATCCAGTCTAATCACATCCAACCCAAGTGATCTTGAGGTGGCAATGAAACGTATTGAAATTATGGCTTCTCGAGCTGGCTTCAACATGAGCTCTATCCCTCGCCGTTCTCAAATGCAAATTGTAAGCAGGCTCGCCCCCAAGCTTCCAGGAAAAATGGCATCCGTTGTAAACGAAGAATTGGAGTCTATGAGTGGAAAGCTTTACCATTATTTACCAGAGCCTGCTCGTGATCCTCTAATTGAAGATGACCAAGCATTCCTTCAACATTTTATGGACCAGTTTGACCAACCTCACACAGAAACTGATGAATTTTACAAAGAAATAAACGGCCAGACTAGTAGTAGTGCCAGCGCTCCATCAAAATTGCACAACAGTTTTGACGTGAGCTCAGTCTCCTTGACAGACGATCCTGCCCACGAACATGTGCTCATTAGCGAATCAGTTAGCTCTGGAGTTTCCTCTGCATATGCAACTCCAGAAGCTAGCGGTGGTCCGACGGTTCATCTTATGCCACCAAAGTTTGACGCTGGTGAGGGAGAGCCACTTCACACATATACACATATTGACGATGAAGGTGTGCCAAAGCCATCAGCCCTTATCTCACAATACCCCACTCATCAGGTTGAGGAATCCGAACCACTTATCACGTTGTCCAGTGAGGTGAATGCCAGAATTATGAACAAGGAGCCACCAAGGAGTAACAAGTCATTTCAAGTCGGTTCTGTGAAAAGCTATGGTGTAACTCCTAGTTCTGCTTCTTTGAACAAAGTACCGACTACGAAGCAATCTCCCACCCACCACAAGCTTCCACCTACAGTTCCCACCGTACCTACTACTGCATCTACCACAACCACCGCAGCCACCAGCTCTTTTGAAGAAGTGACAGTGAGTGTACCACCAAAGCCAATTCGTGTCAGTGTCATAACAAAAGACAGTATTTTGGTGAATGAGACACAAGAGGATGGTGCTCCAGGGTCTGTAAGAACCATAAAGTATGTTCACGTTGAACCTCTCCCAACCGAGGAAACAAAGTCTTCCGAGCTTGCCGCTTTCCTTGCCTCCGAATCTGGAAGAAAGGAAGTCACAATAAATCCAAAGGAAATCAGTGTACACGTTGACAAGGACACTTTGCCCAGCCCAAAACCAAGTGCATTAGCATTAGACACTTATGTACAAGAATCTCCTAAAGAACCAGAGGCGGTAGTAGCAAGTGAGGAACCAGCAACTGAAGATCCCTTCCCACTAACTGATGAGGAGATTGCTGCAACCGTAGCTGAGCTGAAAAAGTACGAGGCTGAAATTCATGGCATGCGTCAAGGAGAAAACTCTCTAGAAACGGATTATCCATACAGGCTACTTACACCTCATCCATTGGAATACCCAGATCATCCCGATCATCCACAGCCAAGCAGTTTGGAAGAAGATGCAGATTTGGTAAGCCACTTGGACGAGCTTTTGGCTGAATTCAACAAGCCGACGGAAGGAAGCAAAACGTCAGCTACTGCATCCACAGCAGCAGGAAGTCAAGTTCAAAGTCAAGTTCTACCATCACCAAGCACACAACCCATGGTCTTAGTCCCAGGACATCGTAGACCTCATCCTTTACTCAAGGTCAGTGGGTAAACGATACATTACAAGGAAAACGAAATGATTTTTGGGGTAATGTGGGTCACCGCAAGTGAAAGGAGATCAAATGATCAACTGTCCTACTTTTTTATTTTCTTTCACAGCACCGCCTACCACTGCGACCTGGTTTGGGTAGACCACTCATGATGGGTAGCAGACTCCGCCCTATGATTCACCGTCCTCCAGTAGGATTTCAAAGACCAGGTGGTCCAGGTGGAAACCCACCAAGAATTAATGAGGTCACTGTGTCACAACTACCTCAGAAGTTTAACAAGGAGTGTGACTACTTTTCTGATGAGCTCTGCCTTCTTGTTCAAGATTACCCCATGTAAATTTAAAATTGATTTGCTAAATTGATTGAAAGTGAAGGTTGATTTGCTAAGTTGTAATTTTGCAATTTTTATCAATTTCACGTTGAATTATGTTCTTTACAGTGAAGCGATTACTGAAGCAATGGAGCAGAATCCCTCAGTGTCTACTGCACTCTTATCCAAGGAACCGGCTCATAATCAAAAAAGCTCGAGCTACATGGATGGACTTCAAGAATCTGTCGAATCTTCTAATGACTCAGGTGATCACAAGCATCCCGATTTTGCTGGTGAAGGAGGGTTCCTCTGCCCAAGCAAGGTTGCATATGGCAAGATTAAGAAGGCAAAATCCAGCACAAGTGGAGACTTTAATTTAAAAAATATGAAATGCTTATCTTTAACTGCTCTTAACTACACGGTTTTACCTAAAGGTCACCCGGAGATTCATGCAGTTATGTAATGCCCCATTTCCGTACTGCCTGTACACAAGTCTACAACTATCACCGATTGTTGGCCTGGGACTCTGAGAAGGGACTTCATACAGATGTCTTTAAGGTTTTCTATCGAGAATTTCTTTTCCTTCACTACTATATTCTTTATGAACATAATTTTCACTTTATAAATTATTTCCAGGTACCAACTTGTTGCACTTGCCATGTTCTCGGATATTACGTTCCCGGCAGTAAAAAGAATCTACCACAAACCCCAGCCATGCCTTCAATGAGACGCCGGGATCATTTGGGACCCCGCTTCATGGGACCACCACGAGCACGCAGGATCTCACCTCATCACCATCCACGCAAACCAATGCATCCAATGATGGTGTTAATGTCCCACCATGGTGGACCTATGCATGGTGTGTCTCACATGAATGGTATGTCACCAGCCGTCCAAGTTGCGTCAAGCTCTAATACTGTCCCAGTATCAACCGCTACTCCAGCAAATGCTACAGCTACAACAACCGCAGCCTCCAACAGTGAAGATGACGTCCTCCGCTCACTCTTGTTGCAATATGCAAGCCTTCGGGAAAAGATTACCAAGCTGAAAGACAGTAATTCTTCAAATTATTCTTTGCAATGTTATGTAAGACATAAACTTTGAATGACTTACTTTTTAAATCTCTTTTACTTTCTATTTCTAATTAGCTAAAGGCAGCCCAGCAGCATCAGGTGTGACACCATCAGCAGCCTCCCTCCAATCCAAGCGCTCATCAAAAATGTACAGCCATTGGCCCAAGGATATCATCAAGGCATTGAGGAAGCGCAAACGTCAAAGTACCATCTCTCAGAAAAATAACAAGATGAAGAAACCCAGTCCGGAAATGTTGAAAAAACTCAAGAATCTCTTAGCCAACTCAACCAAATTAGAAAACAATCCAAAGCTCAAAGCACAGATCCACAGTTATTTGCGAAAACTCAAAAATTCCGAGAGACAAGGAAAGAGTAACAGAGCTTCAAGAAACGGAAGAGGAATGAAGCTCAAGCTTACTACGACAAGTACAGACAGTGAAAAGATTCGCAAAGCTAGCAAGATGAAGGGACCAAGTAAGTCTGAAGCCAAGAAACGTCTCTTAATTTTACTCTCCGCAGCCAAAAAGAAGCTACAAGATGAACGCAAAGTTGCAGTCGCCACCACCTCTGCTGCCACCTCACACTCTTCCAAATTAAATAGACTGACACCCCCACCACAACCATCGTCGCCTAGAAATCGTCAAATAGCCCAGTCATTTGCACCTAAAACAAATTATGAGTCACATCCAATCTGGAACTACTTTCACAAACTACAGGGTGCCCCATCCCCTCATCCTCCTTCCAGCAGGGCTAGAAGGCTTAGAAGACTTTTCTAGACAGGAAAATAAATAATATGCAAAGCGGTTATATATTTTCTATTTATCTTTAAATATCAGTCAGTATAGAATATAGGAAGTAGAGTGGATTTTTTTATATGTAGTTTAATTATCGGGGTCTAATTAAGAGTGCTTGCTCAGTATATGATGACTTAATTTATTATTTGTATTCACCTCGCGCGACTTTTTCTTGCAGTTTAAACAGTGGATATGAGCTTTGATCGAGAACTAATGAACAGTTATAACGGTTGAGCCTTTGGTAATTTGCAGAATTGAAATGGGTGAATTATATGTACATACATTTTTGCTATGAACACTGTACGTTCCATGATGAGCCAAATCTATTTTACATTCAAATGTAATACTTGTGCCACAAAGCGTAAAAAATTTACACCGAGTATGAATGAGCAATACAAAATGTTTTTGTTGGGTTAATTAATTTGTTTTATGAACGTATGTTGAGTGGCTGATGAATTAGTGTTAGGAAGGAATTAATATATTTGGTAACTTCCATAAGTAGATTTATGCATGTAATGATGTGATTTTTAAATGTATTTTTGTGTTCATATGATGTTGATTTATTTCAGTGAGTCTGCAAGGTTTTCTTTAAGGCTTGTTTATTAAATGGGTTGTGTAACATGAGACTTTGTGCGTTCTATCATGTTGTTTTTTTATGGAGAGCTTATACATACGAATAAAAGTAGTAACTAAACAGTACCTGATTGACGAATGGATACTAGGGACGTAGTAGGGTCGAAAAAGTTGCAATATTGTTTGTGTGTGTAGGATTAATAAAATAAAAATGATTACATGTTGCGTGGATCTGAATAAATGTTTTGATGAGCTCTGGAAACTGGAGGTGTAATCTTATTTTAATGTTAGCCTCACTCAAGAGAACTCCACTGTTGCTTGGTGCTTGAATTACATGGCTACAACAGATTGCGCGGAGAAGGGCCAAAAATAAAAAAACTTCATTTTCATCAGAGAACCAATTTTGGAACCAATTTTATCAGTCTATAGTTACTGGTATTAATTTTGAGCTCCACCAAGTTCGAAAACCATCCACCAAATTTTTTTGCGTACTTTCACAACAAAGTGAACCACGCTACAAACTATCTGTGCATACCCATATAGAATATCCAACTTAAGTATTTTACAGATACACAATATCTAAATAATCTGGATGCACTATGACTTACATGATTCGACTTGCTTATAAACACACACATTAACCATTTATATAATTAATGAAGGCATGCGCAAAAATATTAAATCTGATATGTTTTTGGCCAGAATTTTATGCTAATTAATATAACTAAATATCAAATTAGCTTTTTGTTTAAATAGAGATACTTAGGGATTTATGTAACCATATTTGATATTCCATGCTATTCGTGAGACTTTAAAACTGGAGTATTTTAAAACATTTATTGAAACCAAGCCCTTTTGTAGTGGAACATTAGGTCTACAATACTAAATTTGCCGTCTTTAAAAACCCAACCCTTGTTTTAGGAAAGGTTTAGTACTCTTCGTTTTGTGTAAATACATGGATTACCTTCCTAAAAATAAAACGAAGTTTGTATTAACGGCAGTGGCAAACAAAGAAGAAGATTTATAAACAGATTTACAACCGTAGCTTGATCTGAAGTTTTAAACTAGTATCCGACAGCGTTTCAAATTAGGAATACATTAATGTAAAAGGTTCCTTTATCGTTTAGAATGGAAAGCATTAAAGCGTTATTAAAAGCCACACAGAAAGCTTTTTTTCCAAAATATGAACATTCATATGTACATATTTCCTTTTGCCTAGAGGTTAAAGAGGATGCAGCATGGTAGGCATGAAACGTGAATAATTTCTGCAACTTTTAAGCAGTTTATGGCTATTATCGATTGCTTACTTGGCAAGAACGGATTAAATCTCCTTTATATATTATTCGCGATATTTTTAAAAAGCACTTTATTATTCAGACTGATGGAAGACCTTATGTAAAGTACCCAGACTCTGGTGCCAACGGAAACGGTAGACAAAAATCAATTTATATCGTAAATTATTTGTGGTTTAACTTATGCATACAGCACTTATGCAGTACTTACTCTTTGCTTGCAAGAACGAATCTAATTCAAATGTTCAACATGGCTGCTTGTGCTTAGATTTCTCAACTAGCAGGCTGCCAATGAATGTATGCATCTGTAGGGTTTTGAGAAATTAATGAAACATAGATAATTTAAAATGCAAGCTCTCCGTAAGGTTTTCCTTCGAAGGAATTTTTTAAGGTGTCCGAGGATGAGAATTGATAATGATAATCAAATTTCAGCAATCGTTGATAATTATGGTTACCTATTGTATTCTGGATGTGCGATTGAAACATGCATAACAAGCTTACCTATATGTACGTAATTTGACACTGAAATGAAAAATAAATGAAGATGAACGCACCATGGTGTAAAATGATTGCATGCCCGCTTTACCATCCAACAATTCATTATTTAAAAAATGGAACGCTCCAGATGTGGTTTTTTAAAATCATGTCGGTTACTATTAGTGATGCATCTGCATGGCAAGCCAAGCTTTCGTGTCGAAAATGTCAGCATGTACAAGACTTTTAAGTAAAACCTTGACGCGGATCCGACAGCGAATGAATTCATACTTCATCCATAATTTATTTATAGAGCTGTTTTTTCACTCAAGATCAGGCGATGTTTTGGATTTGTTAACAAATCTAAACGTAACTGCTACTGCTGTTGTACAAGCTCTATACATAAAATAATTAAGTATATGTTAAGTTGATAACACATATAAATTGATTGTTGATTTCATAAAGACAAAAATTCCTTTATCGTCAAAAATTATCTTGTCCTTTAGTTAGCAGTGCTGTGGTGAAAACTATTTGTCTTTACAAGTTAGACTTTCTTATAGACGTTTTTCGTTCACGGTTCAAATTGCTTATTTCTAAAAACTCAATTAGTATTTATGATTGTGTGAATTATATTAATTAAAACAGTTTATATTTTAATGCCAAGTGCCTTATCAAATAGTACAATCACATTATAAAGCTTTATTATCTTTTATTTGTGTTCAACGTGAAAGGATGCACGAAGAAAATATATGTATTCATGTCTAACTTACTTCACCAAGAGTAAATGCAGGGGAAGAGGTACTTATGAACCTAAGCTTGATGTAGATAAAAGTTTAGAATATTCTTTCGCAAATAGCAAAATTGTTTCAAAATGCTAATTTAAATAGTAACCCTAACACGGAGTTAAAACCCAACTTTACAATATACTATCTATGTACATAAATTTATTGTTTTTTATCTTACATTCATGTAATTAATATAGAAGAACGGACTACCAACAATATAAAGCAAGAAAGCTTGCTAACTAAACTACGGAGAGATTCTCTACGTATGTATATTAAGATAACCCAATCAAAATTATTTAAAAACAAAGCAGGTTAACAATGTGGTCGATGCTCACATTCATAAATTCCAAGAATGTATCATGACTCACAGTGAACAAAGGATATGTTGATTTTGCTACTAATGTTTGAAAAGATGCTGCCGTCTTATGTATATAATCCTTCCTTCAAGTCAGTGTAAGAAGAGATTTTTTAAGATCTCTAGACGAATCTACCATGTTACCAATAAATGAGGATTCGCCCCAGACAATTAGAGTTACGACACCGATTACCAGCAACGCAATCCCAATAATTACATACTCATCAAGACTTGCAAGCAGAGAAAAGTAGCGAATCAGAAAGTATGTGCAAAAAATAAAGGCGACATGAAGAATGAAAAAATGAAAAGCAAATCGGACTTTTGCAATTATGTTGTTACACTGAATACAGAGAAGCTGATGACACCTGTAAACCCAAATGATCCTATCATTGTGCAATACTCCAAGATTTTCAGTGCGAAACCGCTGACTTGATAAGCTTTCAGTAGGCTTTATTGCACTAATCCAAATGGAAGTGCTGGAAACGGTAAAAAGTACCATGAAAATGAAAGTGATAAAGGTATTAGCCATTGCGAATACCGTCCAGCTGTAGAACAGTGAAATTAGAATTGTGACCATTGATGG
>JAHZNG010002209.1:0-10033 GCA_027744375.1 Orchesellides sinensis | reverse complement strand
ATGCGTTTAACGAAATCTGTGTATACTGTGAATTCTATGTATTTATATTTCAGATATGATTTTATACATTTCCGGTAACGGGTTCACAAATGACAATGATTCCCAACTTTACACCATAAAAGTGATAATATACACAGGTACTATTAAGATTACAACTGGCTGAATTGTGAAGATGTCTTTTTTATATATTCGTTTATGTTGTACTTTACTTCTTGTAACTTAACCTGCTAGTATAATTCAATACTATACGATTGTGAATGAGCGAAATTAACTTAGTATTATGTCTCGGTAAAAATCACAGAAATTAACGTTAATGGTACAACGTTCCATCCAGCGTTAACGCTCAAAATATCTTGTTAATTCTGTCCTTTTTTTTGACTTCCTCTAGTTTACGTAACTTGGTCAAAACTCCAGAACACCAAAAATGACTGAGATTTAAAACCAGAACCTGGATTATTACTAATAATACTATGTGAACTGTTGCAGATGTTCACTATCCCCGTTTCCAACATCTTATCACTAATATATACATAAACACACATAAGAATTTTATACTTTCAAAACGTAATATCTTCAATGCAATACTAGACTTGCAGCAGCACAAGAACCATCAAAATCACACAAAACAGGAAATTGGTATGCTCTCCTCGAGAATAATATTCTTACATCTTTCTTTCTTCCTCAAATTACATTGATGTAGTCAAGTGGAACGAGCAAAACTGAAAAAGGAACAAAAGGACAGATAAGACCTTCTACAAAACATACCTTACTACACTTTTAGATGGCCGCAGCAAAGAAGGGAAAATACAAGAGAGAAAAACTGTACTATTCTTCCTATTTCACAGTGTTGCTTTCACCAGGGAAAAAAGTTTCATGTATTAAGTAGTACATTGGAATGTGTTATAACGATGGAATATCATACATGCTTATCATACTTATCATACAATATTTGCCATCTTCATATAAGCAAGTGTAACGTAAATACACTGCATTAGTTCCACACAATTTAGTTTTTGGAACCGTATGGCAACTTCACATGCTGAATAGAATTGGTACACTTCTTGTACCTACGTACGTTGGTTTGGACAGTGAAAACAAGAATGCATATATGCAATGATGTCCGTACGTGCAACGAGTGCTTTCGAATCACTCCGACAAAAGGATAATGTTGATTTGTAGCGTTCTTATATGTTCGCTTGAGAAGTGACGGAACTACATCCAAATCCAAGCTTAAGATCTGAAGTACGAAAAGCCTTAAAAAAGAGCAGTCTGTTGTAATAACATTGCATGCCTACGTTCTAACAACAAACCTCACTTTTACTTGTTGTTTGACCTTCCTATTCAGATTTGATCTTTGTTTTCTACAACCAAAGGTGCTATATTTTATGCTAACACCGGATTTCTACGCATATTCGAGATCGAAACGCAATGCATATGGCATGCAAATTTTTATCATAAATTTTTTGATTTCAGTTTTTTATTATTATTAGCCTTATATTACAGGCATAGTTATAATTATTGTAATACATCAATGTAAAAGTAGTAATGTCTTAAAAATGACCTTTGCATTCTAAATACATTTTGTAGTATGTAAGTATAGTTAGTTTTTACAGTGATTAATACTGAAATATAGGTAATGCATGGCGTTTGTCCAGTTTACCACCGTAAACAATCCGGATGTATATTGTCAAGCATGTACATTGTGTTTTCATCATGCGTACAGCTCATCGGTCCAAGTCCCTTGCCTTGCCAGGATGTATTCATGATGTTGAAGATAAAGTATATCATGGTGCTCAGAAAAGCACAACAGATATAGACGATAAGTACAATTACACGAAGTCCATGACCCTTGAAAAGGGATATTAAAATTGTATGGAGACTGATGTTTTAAAACTCTTTAAGTATTTCATGAACTACTTAAAAAATTAAGTGTCTCACATCTGCGTCTTCAAAAGTGCTCTCTTTGATAACTGGGATAGGCACAGGCAAATACATTCTTCGCTCAAAGACAACCATTTTTCTATCGAAAGCGATAAGGTTTCCCTATGATAAATAAACTCAGTTTATCATGTCAATTTTATGAAAATACAATCTTTTCCATTGCATTAACATCTTTTCCATATTACCATCATAATAACATGCATCGTGATTTCAAACAGAATCCAAATAAATACATGAATACAGGCTGCATTCGAAAACCCTTCGTTGTCAGCAGTTTTAAAGTCTAGCATTAGGTGAGACTGATCCCCATTTGCGACACCGGAGCCCGGAATGAAAACAGCAATTACCATTTGAGCCACTGCAAAACGTTATATGCAAAAGGCACGCAGTACTTTTATAAATATCTTATAAAACCATCACCATCTTAATGGCTCTATAAATTATTATTTATACGCATTAGAATGTAGCAAAGGGTGCCAAAAAGCCAATGAAGAAATATTGTTGTCTTTCTCAGCGGATCGTCATATCCCCGAAAGCCACCTAGTATGCACAAGAGTAGAAAGAGGACAAAACAAATCCATCCGAGGGTGCGATGTGCCGTTCCAGAAGATGATAGACTCGTCCCCAAATACCCTTTAGCAAACAAAGCCAAAACTAAAGATCCCACCAGAAGCCCCAATGTAAGGCATACTGCGTGGACGTGAACCTTTGTACATATACATCAAATATATAACCTTTGTATATATACATCAAATCGACAATGTCAAACTTAAATGGGAACCTTGTACGTTTTATTTAGGTTCAAAATAAGGTGACTCTTTGCTACAAAAAAGGGCTGATTACCTGATACCAAACTGGTGTGAGCAGTAGTCTGGTTTTCATAAAAGACTCTTTGTAATATCGAGCCATAAACATGCTAACTGGAAGGACGAAGAATACAACGATTGACATAAGGATTCCGTGGCCCTGCCTTAGTCCCTAGATATCCAAACAATTAGAAAATGAAATAATACTAGAAGTTCCAGAATTTTAACTAGGCTTTTAAACAATTGACATTGATTAAATATTTACCCAAACAATAAGAGTGAAGCCTTTCTTTTCAAACCTAACTCCCAAATACATATCCTCGTTTGCATTTAAATTTCTTGTGTATGCTCCAATAAGGGTCATTTCTGAAGCTCGCCCACTTATCCTCAAACTCCGACCAGTAGGAGCTGGACGAGACTCCATTTCAATTTTACAACCCGCCTCATTGTGATATGATTGATTACAAGGCTTTGCATTTTTTGCCAAGTATTCAAGTGTACTTATCTTGGTTTGTGAACTTTTGGAAGCAGACTGCTTTTGACTATAGTATTTCGGTGCGGTGTACTTAAAAGTTGACGTAATACGGGAGTCAGGAACGTTTCTTTGCTGAGATGGTTCAAACTCACAAATTGGAATAGTATTTGGATGCGCAACATTTTGATTAGAAAGTTCACGAAGTCGTCTATCCGCTTCTTCACCCCCAATAGCAACATATAATGATGTAACCATTTCGTAAAATGAATGTTTGCACCTTCCACTAAAGAAATGTCCCTGGCATCCATGTAAATAACCTGGATCGTCGTTTTGTGCTGCAACAGAAAGCAACAATACTTTTAGTAATTTTCGAACTCGTAAGTCATAAGCAATATAAAGTGTGAACTAAACTGAACAAATGATTGGGTTCCAGAGGGTTGGTGTTATGTTTTATGTCGTACTAATTTCTGTATTTAGATAAGCATACCGTTATATGATGTGCTTCGGAATCCCGCATTAGGTACGTACCAAGGAAGATTTACAGCTTGATTATCGACAAGTTTCTTGTCACACATTAAGAATTTCCGCCCAGACGGTGATGGAAGTGGGTCTGCGATTCCAGGAACACTATCGTCGTTGATCCAGATTGTAGAGGTCATAATTCCTACATCTACAATGCAAAAGGTATCATGATTTCTCAGACAATACGCACGAATACTTTCATACTTTCCCAAGTCATGTATGTAATTTTTCACATTACCATCCTTCTTTTTCTTCAAATTAAGAGGATTAGCGTATTTGTCGATGATAACTATTGCTCTAACCAAAAATTAAGTCGTATATACACTGATGTTCACATTTAGCTCTTGCAAGAGGATATAATACTTTACCCAGATTGTTAATACCTACGTATGATATAATGCTGAAGTATGTACTATGTACCTACCTAAATACTAAATACCTCTTTTGATTACAGTCTTGAATTGGGATACGAACATAAAAATTTAATTTATGTCTCCCCCTCAAGTTTGGAACAACCTTTAGGCTATTTGGAAAAAGGCTTTTACCACCACCATCTTTCTGTGGATCATCTCGTACCAAAACTATTGTATTCGATACCTAAATAAATTTCTGTTATTAACATGAAATGTTTCGGTAGAGCACTGTTTAAAAAATTGGTTGTTTTTTTTATTACCAAAGGCTCCGACCTTGAAGCTCCTCCGCAACTTATAACCTAATCATATTATATAAGATAATACGGTTAGTAAACATTTTACATGCCATATACATTGGATCTGATGTAAGGTTATGATTACCCATGTTGATTTATACCATATATTTCGTAGCGTCACTATTAATATTCATCAGCATACGGAATAGGATTTTGTAAGGGAATGAAAGAAAATAGATAGATTGATAGATAAGAGAGAAATTGAATACGTTCTTGTTGTAACGTACATTTTACAGTATCATATTATTACTCACGAATCCGGACACGAGCTCCCTGCATCACTCACCGTTGGAAAATTCCAAACAAACTCACCAACATTTTGACGTCGAGCCAGGTCATCACGAACATAAAGAATTAGAGCTTTCATTGAATCATGCAAATCTCTGTTTGCCCAATCTGGCTTAAACTCAAATTCGATTCGGAACCAGCCGTTGAAAGTACGATTGGTTTGCCTGTTCCATATCCGATAAATGTTGAGTAGACCCTTTGGAGGACTTTCATCTAGTTTACCTAAATGCAGGGGTAGCACTTTATTAAGCGCACCGCGAACCTTATCTTCCTGTAATAGACTCCACAACTCTGCGTTCTGCGGGAAATTTTCCATGCCCACACTCATAAATTCTTCATCTTTGTATTCTACACCAGGTAGGTTAATGCACAAACTACTATGTTCGCATTTGGCTGGAAGAAATGTTAAGAACTGTATGTGCCACAGTAGTAAAGACGAGAAAAGCTGTTTTTGAAAAGACATGTCGAAGAAGACTAGCTAATTAGCGAAAAGCATTAATTCAAAAGTTCGACTTGAGATTAGGATGAGACTTCAGACACTTCAGCACTCAATATTGGCTTTAGTAAATCCGTTTTGTAAATACAACAAAACCAAGTTCCAGGACAACACAATACCAAACACTTTAAAAATGATAATTTAATAACATACAATGAGTAATAACAGAATGTACAGATTTTAATTATCGTGACTCTGGTTTATCTACATTGATAAAATATTTATTTGTTCTTATCGTTTACGTGTTAAGCACTAATTGCAATTCTCTTTTCTATTTTACAAAGACCAGCCTTGTAACATACATATGCTGTAGCTAACTTACATTTAAACATGTACAGATATATTTAGTATTTCCATATTTTCTTTTACTCTTAAACATGTCAGGTAATTAAGATACTCAACTGTCTATGTATCGGCATGCTTCATCAATTTTCTTCATCATTACGTACCGGTCTAGTGGTTCAGACCAATTATGAGTACAAGTCTATTAATATTGATAGGAGTATAACATTAATAATAGTTTGAATACTTGAACAAGGAAATTAGAACCCATGCTTAAAAGCTGTAAAACAAGTTTTGGACAAAATATTGTACCATAGGTCCAAACCCAATAGTCTGCCTTGGGTCTTGAAACATAATCATTCCACATACAATCCAAGTAAACACGAATGAAATGCCAATGTATATAAAGAACATGATGAATCGGAATCCATTTCCCTAAAATCAATACGTTAAACCGTCTTAAAACTACACGTTCAAAATAAATGCGGTTTTAAGATCGACTTTATTTTCAGAATTATATGCTTACATTGGCACTTTCATCACTATTCTCTCTTAAGACTGGGATGGGAACTCCAATATGGGGTGGTAAGTAAATGCGCGGCCCCCTTACCTCCATCCATCGGTCGTAAGTGTGAATGGAACACTTACAATTTTTAAATATTTACTTTAATTCATGTTCAGATACGGTTTACTAAACAAAAATGTTAAACGTTAAACAATAGTGTACGTTAAACTTACCGTCATAATGACAGCCATCACAAACTCAAAAAGTAACCAGATAATTGATGCAAGCATCACCCTGTTAAACCGAGGCTCATTACTATCCATTAAGATCGATTCTTCATGGTCAGCACTTGGAGATCCAGGTATATAAAGACTCATAATAAGTGTAAATACTGCAAAGATTAATGCTTGTTATAATTTTTACAATAACGTTTTTAGTATTCATTAACTCCGTTATTTTACTAAAATACGTCCATCGTTTTAATCTTATATTCTTACTATTCAAGAAATACATAAAGTAGCCCATTAGCCAATGTACAATAATCGATATCATCCTTCCAGGATCATTATAACCACGGAGTCCACCAGTAGAGGCAAGTAGTATATACCACACAATACTTATCCAACCTACGGCTCGATGTAAAATACCAGCATTTACCAAGCTAGTCCCAATCATACCTCTGCCAACAAGTGCGAATAGAATCCCCGCAAAATAAGTGACAAACAACCAAAACACAATTTGGAGATGGATCTAAAGTTTGCAAAATGTACAATAATATCAAGACACTTGTCAACATATTGTATAACCTCGTTATTCTTGTATTCAAACTAACTTACTTGAAACCAAACATGAGCGTTTAATATCCTGGTAGCCATGTATGACTCTTTATAGTAGCGACTCACGAAAATGGTTACGGGGGTTAAGAAAAAAGTGGCGATGCTCATTACAACTCCATGAGCCTTTCGAACCGAGTAGAGTATTGTTGCAAAGCCAATCATACGAATACCCCGTCTGTCCGTTAACAGCTCACGAGCCTCCAGCTCTTTCATTGATATTTCTTCAGTATCGGGGGACGCTGGTGAGCCACCTGGACTTCCTGGTTTCACAATAATCCTCTTGTCCATCTTCTTTGCTCTTTCCCTGCGTATTGCCATAACTGTGCAGGCGTCAGCAGCAGCTTGGGTCATCGGACACGTTGATAGCTTCATCATTTCTTCATGATGTACTAGGCAATCCTTGAATTCGGTTTTCATGGTCAGAAATTCTAATGGTTTGTCGTGAATTTCTCTTGCGCATTCCCAAATCGGGGCATGATTTCTAAACAATTGAACGTTGAAATAAAACTATTACTCACTTTTATTAAAAATTGTGTAGAAAGATTTTCGTTGTAGAAATATGTAAGGAAATCACTTACGCCCCACAATCGCACTCTTTTGGATTCTGTGTGAGCCAAAAGGTATGCCATAACGGAATCTGGTTCATGTCTGGTTTGTTGCGCTGATATTTGGTTAAGTCATTAACAACATATTTATTATTTTTGTAGATCATACAGTGAGTAGTCGTGCAGCGACCTCCGAAGTATTTGCCAGTGCATCCAGAATGATGGATAGGGTAATTGAACCACTGCAAGTCAGAATAAAAAATTAATACAGAGAACAAGCACATACATATTACGAACCTTGCGCTTCACGTACCTATTACACAATAATATTTAAACCTCAATTGTTAACTAAATCTAGTTTTAGGTGAACCCGTTACTTACATGATTGGCTGCATTAGCGATGTCATACACAGGGTCATCGCTAAAGAACTCAACGTACCTTGAAATTCGCAATTTCGTATATAAATAAAGTTATCAACTGACAGTCCATATAAAGTAAATTATGTATAAAAGGATGTATGTACTATGTGGGTTTAACGTAATTTTAGCTCACCATGGCCATTTCCTATCCCTGTTATCACCGTAAATAGACAACTGCATTTTATCTGCACATTGCAATGATGTTGATGAAGGTGGTAATGGATCTATATGAGCAAAAATACCTTAAGTGTATTTTAACTGAGCATTACAGCATTACATCGTAACGTACAATGCATGATAAAATATAAAGATAACTCGTGTGTAGTTTCTTTCGAACCTGCTGCTCCCGGTACTGCTCCTTGTTTGTAATAAAAGTGGGCTTTTGACGAATACAGTGTAGTCTCTTTTTCATATGACATTCAAAACGTTTGTCATTACAAATCATTTAAAACACAAATGAGTAAAGCAGCATGGCCAAATGGAAGGTATGAAACTTATTAATGCATTAACTTGCTTACTCCTTTCGGCCGCTGGCCAGTCCGGGAAGTCAATAGTTTCATCTGGGTCTCCAAAAAACCTTGATAAAAGAAGTTTAGTTTGTATTCAAGTTTAGACAAATATAAAGTAACTTTTTATAGTGATGTGTGTACCGCATTAGAAGCACTTTCCTTCCTCCAGCTGCACTACCAAAGGTAAGGGCGTTCCCATCCCATCCGCCCCTGTTAGCATCTTGCACACTAACTCGGTAATAAAAGGTCAGGGTAGTCTTCCTTCTTCCGAACAATGGTACAATAGGCCAGTAATCTGTTTTACATTTTGAGGAATGTAGTGTAAAACAATTTTTAATAGTAGTTAAATGACAAGTCATAATATTACTTAAAACTAAAGCTCACGTTTGTATTGAACTGGCCATGAATTTAAATCCGATGATGAATAATTTCTTGCAAACACAATCACGTTGGGAGCCTAGTTAGTATTAAATGGCATACTTTGTTAAACAAACATTCTTATTGATAACAGTACATCACCAATAATAACTTTTATTTGCTTTTGGGATATTCTTACAATTGCGTCATGCAGTCCCACACCTCCACACGGAATAATCATGTACTTTGTGACATCACTTTCTTCACAGTCACTGTCACGTTTTCCAGGAAAATCGTGAACAAACTGACCAATCGGTTGGTGTTGCTCGTCTGTTGCCACCAAGATAAAACTCTTGAAAATTGTGTTAAATCCCCCTTTAATAACGTTTAGTTGAAGATCAACTCGAAACCATCCAGTTAACGGCTCATCTGTATATTCGAAAAGAGATGATATTTGTCAAATTTTGGCCAAAATAACGTATCTTTCCTTTGGAAAAATTAATGAAGCCAATTGGCCAAACTGTTGACAAGATCTCACCGTTTCCAAAAACGCGTCCTTGAATCGGAATCAAGTTGACCGAAACTCTGGCTACGTCTTTCAACTGCAGCTTAATAGCATTTGTGGGAGAATCAGATGCCCCAACAGAATACTTGCCCCAAATATCTTGCGGAAATTTTTCCATCCCAATAGACTGCACTCCACCATCTCCACTGGGCGCATATGTTGAATCAGGAAAGGAGCCACTGGGCAGACGGATGCAGAAATATGTATGTAACGCAGTGGCATATTGGAATTCAGGAATCCCTAAATTCAAAATTAAAAAGATTTTGAGAATTCCCAGAAAATTGGTTTTGGAATTACATTCCATTGTGGACCATAGTCGAAGTCGAAGTAAAACAATGAACATGGATAGAAACTACTGATGATGGCACTTTGGCACTGTACCTCTTTTTTAGTTCTATTTGTCAATTGACTCTTCACTCTTTCTATTGACGGATTCTGATAATCTTAAAGTGAAGGTTGAAGGTGGCTATCAGTAATCTGTTGAAGAGACGATACATTTTTATTTATTGTTTCTCTAACGACATAATTCGTTTAAAATATGCCAGTCAGAAACGTTTACAAAATGACCCTCGCGCAAATTCCTAATGCAATAAAATCTTGATGGAAAATTATTTTTGGAGTTATAAAATACATGCAGCTCTGAAAACGAGCCTTACTGAACATGCGCACTCATGCGTGAGGAAGTTTTCCTACAGGAATTCCCACAATGGTAAAGGTGTTTGCATTATGTAGCATGTATCTCCTGATAAAAAGTAAGGTGCTTTTCATTGACATAAG
>JAHZNG010002208.1:0-16553 GCA_027744375.1 Orchesellides sinensis | reverse complement strand
AAATAGATTTACATTTAAAACAAAACATTGGAATTACATGATAAATTTACAAAACAATTATTATCACTACACGTCACGTCCGTAAATACAAATTCATACATAAAGATGCGAATAAAATATCTGCGATATAATAATACAAACACATCGATTACATAATATGTCGACGTAGTACTTTTTAGTTAATGTATAAAGCGATCTGGTCAATTATAAAGTCTTCATTTTCTCTTATTTCTTGTAGTAATTAGAAATTTACATCCTATCAATTTACAACAATAAGTTATTTTGTTTTTACACATACCGCGTTTTCATTACATTACAGTTAAGACTAACACGAACGATTGCTTTCTTGGTTTTGTGGTTGTGACTTAGTTGAGATATTTGACCAAAATACAATAGGTTTACGTTTGGAAACAAAACAGGAGACTATAACATTGTCATTTTTATCATATCATAACTCCTATTAATAGTAACGCTAACGTATCCGCATTTACGGCTCCAAAATTTTAATTAAAAATGTTATGAAAACATTTTGGTTCTTGATATGCTTTAATTTATTTGTCATTCCAATTCCAATATGGGCCAACAACATATTTTCAAATTACAAAAACAGGGGGTTCCTAAAAGGCAGTGATACATGAACAACGTAATTGGGTAAACCAAATATTAGGTGACAAAGGGTCGTAAAACAGTCGTGCGACAAATACCGCTTTCTTATTAAATCGTAATTGATTTTTAATAAAAAGTTCGAGATTCAATGAAACAGAAAGAACAATAAATAAATACTAACATTTATTCTATTAAATTTTCAATTAAGATCGTTTAATATCCATTTTATAACAAATACTGAAGATAGTTTGAATGCTAGCATCAAACATGAATTGAGTTGTAAAGAATCGTTCAGAGAAAAGTATAACAAAGATTTCTTCAAACAGCAGCAAACAGTAAACAATTTGGATAATGGAAGGTGTCAATTCAGTCTGATTGAGGCAGCCATCAAATCCATCCAGAAGATTGCAGAAGTTGACTTGTTCCACCCTGTTGGTTGGCTGATGAAGATGGTGTCCTAGAACTCATTCCCAACGTCGTACCCGAGAGATACCTTTCAGGTTCCCCGTTGTTACAATCAATATCTTCGTCTTCTTCAAATAAGTTGCTCTCATGCAGTCGTAAGCTTTGACGTGAGGCAGAGGAAGCATAGTGTAATAACGCTGATGGGATGAAAATTGCAGATGGTCCATTGTTAGCACCTACGTTAGCATCGTTCCAATCACTAGTACTTAGTTCTTGGAAGCCTTGCTGCTGGTTATTGAATGTCATAATAGTGTCACCAAACGGTTCGGGGACGGGAAGGTGTGCGGATGCAAACATATTGACGTTGGGAGATTGCAAATGTCATGCATTTGATTCCTTCAAGGATTTCGCTAGTTTTATTGCCGATGGATCATGCTGCCAGTCGTGGTAGTCATTATCTAAATGATTCTGAGATACAGTGGGTCTTTGAAATCGCCCGAGTTTCTGGAAGCCGTTGATTTCTGAGTATGGAGAACGAGCATATACATTTGGGTCATCTGAAATTAGAAAAAAAATCGTGTTGTTAGTTGTTATCCATAGCTTTTTATGCCTAATATGTATGTATGTATGTATATAGTTTTATTAGCTTTTTTCAGGCTCAACGGCCCATAAAGCAGAACAATGAGAAATGCCTAATATATGCCTATTTATGCCTAATATATAAACAAAGAGAATGCTTTCATTTGTGCTTTATCAGATACTTTTCCTCTGTTCATACAAAGGTGCTGAGCTTCATGATAAAGCCATATTATGAACTACTCCGCCATCTAATAGTTGCAATGCAACATGCTTCCCGTAACGCTTTCTCAAACATTCAACGTACCAAATTCACAAAAGAGAGCATTCGGAACGTACTTTTGTCTATTAACCGACAGAAATGATACTGAGTTGGCATACAAAATTTTTCAATAAAATATATCAGTATTTGATTCTAATACTCAATTAGTAAATGAAACATCTTAATTCTAATGTGTGCGTGGTTATTAAATATATTTAAATATAGTGAATTTATAACTTACCATTACGACTTCCAGGTAATAATGGAGCTAAGTGTCGCCTTTCTAAGGATTTGCATCCATTGTCAAATTTCTTTTTGCTACCCTTTCCATTATAAAGTCGCTTATTTCCTGATTTACCACTATTAAAACTATCACTACTATAAGCCGGTGAGGTAGACCGTGAATTCTTAACAGGTCGGCCACCCGAGCTACTTCCTGAGTTCCCACTAATGTTGCAAACCCCACCACCCATATTAGCTGAAGTGGGCATCACATCATCCGCCTCAGCATACAGATTGCATGAGGTCGAGTCCGAAGCAAGGCTCGGAAGGGAAGACTGTATCTCTCTGTCAATCAGTGGACACAGAGCTTGCTGAGGAAAAAAATTACTATCCTCTGGATCACCACTTTGGTACACAGCCTCTGAAAACCCATTTGTCACGGATGCAGACTTATTAGGACTGAATATTTCTCCGATATGGTATAAATTCTCGTTAGCATGATGAGCATTATGATAAGGGTGATGAAGACTGGGCACTGCGGCTACGGCTTGATGCTCCAGTGGAACTAAATGAGATCGATTTGGACCCGGACTGGGATAGCATCCCATTCTTGACGACATAGGCATCTGGAATTTTGAACAGAAAATATATAGTCAGTACCGTCATCATCATCAAATGATCCATTAGTATGTATCATACCATCCTCATCATCATGATACAACAATCATTTTGGCAACACTACAAGAATTTCTACACTAGTTACCAACTGCAAAAGAATATTTGCCACTACTACTTCTACAGCGATATTTTCACTTCGTTTCTTTTCTAGCACGTGTGTTTGTCTAACAAGCATAAAATGCTCTTACCATTTTCAGTGGGGCTGACGGTGACGGAGATGGGGAAGCGTGAGCTGACTTGAATTTGTTGAAATTGTTGGAGCCAATCGAAAGTTTGGATCGACCTACAACGAAAATAAATTGCATTAAATGATATCATCTAAATGAACTCCTCTCTGGAGAAAATATGTGTACACTGAGCATTGAAAACATTTAGAAACATGTCTGCAGTTACAAGAGCAAGACGACAAAATATACGTCCTTATATAGCCCTTTACAACACTGCAATGCAATACATATACCGTGTAGTCGCTATTTAGGCAATGTGGACCAAAGAACCAATGCGAGTTTATTGTAAAAAGCAATAGAATTAATGAACATCTTTCTCTGGTCACATTCGCAGCAACTACTACTGTCGGTTAGACCAACACAAATAAGTAGCTTCACATTAAATTCTCTTATTACTTTTGCGGAAAACTTACCCGAACTAAATTGATCTGATTCTCTTTCTCTGGACTCGTTTAGTAGATTTTTCGTCAATGATACAGGATTCGACGGCAAAGGATCCTAAGAACAAAAATTGAAAAACATTAATGCAAAAGCCCGCATCGTAGGATTGCATTACTGACTGAGTAAGCGTAGCATTATCTCATTCGAGGAAGATTTTTCCGCACGTTATAATATGTATGTTATTGTTAAAGTTAAGCTATATTGGAAATAGGTTGTGATAAGTTTATCGCAGATATCTCTATACTAGAGTGATTGCTGTGGGTCAAGCTTGTGGCTTCAGAATTTTAACAGACTTTATTTAACATAAAGAAAAAAACGAAGCACGAAGTAATGCAATCCAATCTAAAATTCTTGTTTATGGATCATAAAAGACAGTTTCTCGTTTATTGGACACACAATCCAAACTAACTCACATAATTGGGTCTTCGCTGAATTAAAGTTGTTGTAGCATATGGGGTGAGATCTGGTTGTTGCTGAGCTTGCATTTGCTGCTGCTGCAATTGGAGAAGGGTTTGTGGGTGTGGGTGGAGAGAAAGACCTTTATTGCTTGTGTTGTAGAAAGTTGTCAAATTTTGTGGGTCCACTTCCGCATAGTCTGTTGTCTCCGTAAGCTCTCCATTAACCAAATGATGATTTGCCAGGAGTTTTGCTTCCGATCTGTTTGAGTCCTTATCACTTGCATCAGTGGGTCTCCAGCGCTGATCAATCCAAAGGCTCTGCTTTCCACTAACAAATTGGGAGTCCGTATGAGGAGCGACCATAACGCCTAAATATGCACAAAGATGGCCATGTATTTAAAACCTATCTACGTTAAAAATATTGATCTCATATATGCATCACGTCTAAACACTGCAGAAGCACGCTTGGTATTAACACCTTTACAATCAAGAAAGGAAATTAACGCTTCGCAAACTCTGCTACTCACTTGAAATGTGATCTTTCTTCCCGTGGGATTTTCGCCGAGTGTACAGGATAATGACAAGAAAGAGGAATAGTATGAATAGAAGACACCCCATCAAGATGATGAACCAAACTTCCTTCATAAACTGGGAACCATTGCCATCCTCTGCTGTCACTCCATTTTGTTCTGCTCCTGAGGGGCTCAATAATGCTGGATCCATTTCTATTTTCAAAGGTTGACTGTACGGTCCAAAACCAACGGATGTGTAGCCGCATACGCGGACAAAATAAGAACGACCCAGTGTAAGATTACTCAATACAATGGAAGTTATATTTGGTCCAAAATCCATCTCAGCATGGAGTCTTGAGTCATTCCCTCGTATTTCCACCTGTTATATGGATAAGTCAGTAGCATTCAATAAATTAGGCGAAACGAATTTCATAATATTGAATTTAAGTTAACACCTATATTATAACAAAACCATACTCCACGACAAATATTTTGACAACAAAAAGCATGTTTAAGAGTTTGTGTCTCATAAAGTATGCTATATGCCTGCACACGAGAGAGAGGACAATGAAAGCAATGATGAGCTCTGAGAAAATAGTGATTCATACTTCACACGACGAATCCGGTAATTACGTTGGAAAAAATGTTTGTAGGGGTGTAGGTAAAGTGTAATTGAGATAAATTGTTATGTACACATTAGAGCAATAGCTTTTGTTTGGTGTATACAAAACCAAAACTAATTTCAAGCTTCGAGCTGGACGACTGCCTTCCAGGAGCTTGGGAAGCAGTCATTCAGACTACAACAAATTCAAAACAGTAGTAGTGGTCCAATTTTGTATCAAGCATAATTTTTTGTAAGCATGAGCTGCTTGTTTGTTCCTTTATTTGGAAGGTAACTGAAAAGTATCGATTAAAAGGAAAAGTTTTACTCTGTATTTCAAGCGCAGAATATTGACAAAATCATATTTGCAAAGTGAAATTACGTAGGACGCAAACAATCTTCAAAGCGACATACTGTCTGTGCTTTCCCTTCATATCACATTTCACCGTTTTATTCCTCTGACGTGCATAAAAATATGTACGACCTTCGAAAGTTTTAAATCTTTCAACTTCAACTTTATAAAATCATCTTCATTTAAGCCTGTCTATATTTGATTCACCGTTAACTATATTTACAAATATGATGTATGAGCTGAAACTCATAACGGTTTGCTAAAAACCTTCTTGTTGCTAATTCCGAACCGATAAATAAAATCTTGTGAAACAACAATGTCAAAGAATCTTGGCAAGGTATGCTTATTTGCCAAGTCTGCAAGATTTTAGTTTTGTTACTGATTAATACTAGTAATGAAAATGGACAGGGAGCAAATGTCAACGCCAAGAGACGTCAAGTGAGTTAGGGGAGAAAATGCTTTTCAATTCCAGTGTTTCTACTGTATATGCCCGAATAGCTTAAGTTAGACACGGTGCATTGCAGAACTGTCAAACAACCGACCCTCTATATCCCTTTCATCCATACTATTTCCTGGTTGTGCAATACAAACAAGTTTCATCCTACGCTATATAGAAAACCAACTTGACTAAACAATCTTCATCTCAACTTGCCAGTGTTGCATTTACAGGCAAGAGGTTTTTACAATTTAATTTAGGATTCAAGACGCTAGCCCTAATACGTATGTCTTCAGGAGAAACGAAGCTCTTTGGAACATGTTGAGTGGGAGAAAATGGATGAAAACAAAGTGGAATATTTATATCACATCATATATACGAATGGGGCATAAATATACATGAATATACACTTTCAGGGATATTTATAGCTCAAAAAGTCACAATACAATAATGACGGAAATAAATACTTCCTTCCTCCACCACTTCCACACTAAGATAACAACTGAGTGTGGTGATACACATGCATTTTCTATTATTGTTTTCATAGTACTACTGCGGATATTCTACACTCACTACGGCTACCTTGCCCAAACTCTTTTGCCTGTCTTTCATTCATTGAGTAAAGTCAGTTAGGTTGCACACCCTCTCTTACTTTCCCCTATTCATCTGTTTCAAGTAATAGACCTTACACAAGCAAACGAAATAACTAGGATGGAACTGATGATGATATGGCTATTCTGACTTTTGATATTGTACTTTCACCATTATTATTATTACTGCCATTACAGCCATCACATCAGCAGACTATTGTCACTTATGTGCTATGCTTTTTCCTTTTCTTCTTTCTCTTTCCTATTATTGCCTTCCTGCTGTTCAAATGAGAATGGTTTGAAAACGGGATGAATGAGAGGAGGGGAAAATCTTCATTTAAGTAAAAGAGGAAATCTCAAAAGGCGAAAGCTGAAACATGCTAGAAAAACCTTGAACTATTAAGCTGATTCAGCATAATTCCGACTTTTACACTGCGCGGATAAAAATATCAGAGAGAAAGAGAAAAGTTGACTTTAAACTAAGAAAATTTGTTATGCCCTCACAACATAGAAAGACTGCAAGATGCCTACTGAAGCATACCTCATTTTAAAATGTAATATTTCTGTATTAATTTGTACATCGCGAAATCAAGTTAAACTTGTTTTATATCAAGTATGTTATGGGTTTTTGAGTGTGTTATGAATTGAAATACATATACGCATTTAACCACATGATAATAACAAGCAACGTAAAAGTAATAAACAACGTAGGTATTATTTTCACTTACTCTGAAACCCCGGAGGATGCCACTATGCTGTTGTGGCTCCAATGGTGACCAGCGTACTGAGCCAGCAGTGGAATTGATCATCTTGAAAACAAGGTTCTTCGGTGGGGCAGATGGTTCTGAAAATACATAATTACGTTAAATAGCATTAGTACACAGTTGGATCCACTCCCCTTCGGTGTTCATTTCTGAATTTACTGTAGGTCTTCATGCGAATGTAAAGTTGGAATGGTTTCTACAAACCATGAATGAAACTAAACTTTGGTGAAAACTAAAAACAGGAGCATGAGTAATTTCTAGGTATTATATACACGGACATATTATATGTGCTTCTGTAGCATACAAACCTTGCCACCCCATCTTTTCCTTCCAAATGAAACTCTATAAATAAACCATGCATTATCTACTGCATTTATACTTTCTCTACCATGATCATTTAATACGTTTCGTTCGTCCCTATTGTAAAGTATTCGGTAATGATGTAGTTGTATGTCCCCTTTCTTTTGTCTATCCGAAAATCCTACATTATATTACGGTAAAAGTTGCCTAATACTATGTTTGATACAGAAAACAGCGTTTATCTACCTTCCTCCCCTGTAACTTTTACCACGTTATTTGTTGTTGTGTGCATGCAAGTTTTAGCAGCGCTTTACTGTATGTTTCAGGGAAAGTATATCTCGCAATTTTTTACTTGAATATAGATATCCGCTGGCAAATTTTATATGTACCTAGGTACATTCACATAAGTGAAAACAAAAACTTTTAATGAAGTTTTAAGGTGGTTCGCATATCTGTGGAGGTAAGCGGATAAGTTATTAGCAGGTAAGTGTGTTTCCAACAACGGTTTGATTAAACTCGTAATATTTTCATGATAATCTAGTGATTAAGGATAAATCTTGTACAAGAACTTACTGTCTTCCAGTGTGGCTATCATTTTTGAATTTGATGGCTGTCCTTCCACGTTTTTATAGAATGGAGCGACAAACATTTCGTACATAGTGTACCTCTTTAAATTCGGAATGACATGGGCATAGGCATCAAAATGGTTTTTCTGCGCTACAACGGTTAAAACATTGAATCCCTTGAGAGGCTGGTCCGTCGAAATCTCTCGATAGCGAATATAGTATCCATCGATGAACCGCATTGAAGATTTAGAAATCTGAGAAAAAGTGAACATCTTAATTGAGTATTAGTACCCATATATATGTCCCCACTGAGGATTCATTTACTCATATCTCTCCATATCTAACTCAAGTTTTAAAATTCTTCCTTTTCACTGGACAACAATTTCTACACAATTAAAATCATTATTAACCAGTACTTAAAAGAATGAACCCATACTGTTAATTCGTTAGACACAGTTGCCAAAAGCTTCAATCATTTATGTTCAAAAGTATAATTCCAAATCTAATGTTGAGAACAGTTTTGAAGGATGTATAGTAATTAATCAAAATCATACAGAAATTAACAGAATCATAAGTAATTTCTACTTCAGTTCGTTAAACTCATTATGAATGTATAATTCAGTTTAAAGGAACCCTCTATGGAATAAAACTCTCACTTGAATAGGTTGCATTTAATTTTATCTGGGTATTCAAATATAGAGTAGAGATATACGGATATTCGTATTTTCCTATACATTTAAACGGATACTTACAATCAGTTATTTTCAGTGCAGTATCAATATCATATATTGTTGCAAAGAAATTATGTAAGCAGTACCTAATTAGCTATTTCCTGTAGTTCAAAAATCTATTACATCTGACAATAATACATCCTTTTGAATCATGGCTTTTTCGTGTATTCACAACAGCAGATAATGAAAATTATATGAAATTAATACCTCCCTAAAGAGATGAAGTCATACACAAAAGAGCTTATTGTTCAGCAAACAGTGTACAGTTCATCATTTTCATCAATGTACATGATGTGTTTGTATTGTACTATATGATTGTGTATCTGCTTATTAGAAATAATGAATACTAGACTTAAGGAAAAGTTGTATAAACATATAGATAGATATCATAAACTAAAGCCTATCGGGCATGATGAAAGTTTGAAAAGGGAAATATGACGAAACAAAAGTTTGTAGGGAGCTTAAATACTGTAAAAACTTTCCCAACTAACAAATCCCCTCCCATTAGTAAGGCGTCATTTTTGGTTTCATACCTCTCAACTTGTACTTTCCAGGAAAGAACTAAATACTACAGTACAGCTTTGGGTATTATCATTATAGGAGAAACAGAAGTTTATAGCATTCAATTTTATATGATCGGAAACAAGAAAAGGTATTAACCTTCCAGGAAATTCTAATGGAAGTTGATGAAGCAGGCTCCGCACTAATTAATTCGATATCACTGCCGGATAATTGATTCCTCGCCTCTTCCTCATCAACTTCTTCCACATCTGAGCTTCTCCTCGTGCTCGGTCTGGTCTTGATGGGGTCAGAAATGACAGAGGGAGCAGAGAACCCTTCCGGATTTTCTGCACGAACAACAAACAAGTAAGTTGTATCCGGCTTGAGACCATCCACTGTGTGAACAATGACCTCTCCAGGTCGTGTTCCAGAATATATTCGTTGACCCAGCGTGAGCCAGCCGCTCTGTAAATCTGGACTGTAGGACTCAATAGTAAATCCAAGCAGAGGTTGGCTCCTCGATGGCATGACCGCTTTATTAGGGATCCATGTCCACGACAAAGTGATTGATGTTGCTTGTGTCTCATTGACCACAACAGGCTGGGATGGAGGAGGAGGCAGAAGAGATGGGTTAGTTCGGTGGAACGCAATGTTGGGATTCACTGGAGACTCAACGGCAAGTGTGGCTGTGGCTGATGTTTCACCAGATACGGAAGAGGCCACACAAGTATACTGACCAGAATCGGTTGCTCGTAAGTCTGTCGAGGAGATAAATATATTTCATCTTAACATTCAAGTGAAACTTTCCAGAACACATTGCATACCATAAGTACAAAGGAAGCTCTAGATCTTCCAGTTATATAGTAAGTTTTCAACTTCTTTCCACTATCATTACTACTTACTTACTTGGAAGACGAAAACTTGCTTTGCTGTAAAGATTTTTATATCATTATCATTTCGAATATGTGCTCCAAAGATTTATATGTGTAGTCCGGCACGAATTTATACAATATGCAGGACTGGTTATATACCTATGATTGCGACAGCTGTACATTTAGCTGCGACAGCGACACGGGTAATATACCCTTTATACACAAGTATGTACTTATTGCTCTTTCCCTACAATCATTATTACCACGCACAGATATCACTATCTTGCTTGATACAGATTACTCAGCTTGGACATAAAATAAAGACGTTGCATGAGCAAGAAAGAGATTGTTCGCAGATTGTTAGAAGACATTTATAAACCAAAGCAGATAAAGACGATAGCACAGTTATATGTGCCATTAAGTCTCGACGCAATGACCACTTTCATTTTTCTTTGCTTCACATTTTTTCTGCTCATCCACTTTTACATCAGAGAAGAAACTAAAACTTCTTCCTAGAACATTTATTATGTAACATGTAGATACACAAGATACCAATATACAATGCATAGTTAGTTGTTGCGCTGTTGTTGTTTCTGAGAGATCCATTATTTCTCAGCTTATAGACTTTCTTACCAAAGCAGCATCATTCACTCAGCTAATAATAAATAAGAAAAGCATCTCTTCCACCTCCTAAAACGTAAAGCCAAACTAAATAAGCAAAAGCGGTTTTTGAGATGCTAACTTATAAAAAGAAATCTCTATAAGGATTTGCTATATATTTTTCTTGCTACTTTTTTAAATGAAGTTCTCAATGATAACAGGCAGCAGTAAGAGACAACATCGGTAAAAATGTTGAAATCGGACGTGGCCGCACAAGAAAGGAATAGAAATGTAGCAATGCGTATATTTTATCTTGTAGTAGGCATAGGCAAGCAAGCGATTCCCTGGCCAATTTCCTTGACGCGTCCATCTACTCGTGTGCTGACTGGCCTTACTTCCTTTTTCCAGCTTTCCGACCTCATCCAATTTATTAAACTAAAGTGGTCAGCTCTGACTACGGATAAAAAGAGTATATAAAAAGCATAAAAACGTATATGTACGCACATTATGTTGTATAAAAGCTATGTTGACTAAACACACGTAAGAAAACAGAGTTATAAAACACCCAAAGCGAAGGTTTCATAGTATAACAATGAAATTCTTCTTGAAGAAGACATCATAAATAGCAAGCATGGAAAATGTTGGTTCGTGAATGGATGCAGTAGAAAGGCTATAAATCACAAAATGAGTTCTGCTCAATCATACCCGAAAAGATCATAAATAACTCAACAACAATGCTACTTGTACACACATACATACCATCTATGATGATACAGTCATGAATACTTAAATAGGTGCATGTTTAGTTTTATATATGAGTCTCACCCACGATATGCTTTGCCTATTAGATAACCCTTTAATATATCTGTCTATATATTATTATTATGTCTCTGTGTACTTTATAACCAACAAGATGCAATTATTCAACACACTGACTGAGAAAGGCCAAGGCAAGGGAAGCCTGTGACTCTTTCTTTAAAACAACAGTTTGAACCTGGTACAAGTAAAACAGATTACCAAGTCAAGTCCACGTCCAAGGCAATGTGTTTTACTTATTTTCTTCGTGTCATAAACATTTCCCCTACTTTCCGTTATGATTTTAGACGTACACGCATTGAATTATCTGG
This sequence comes from Orchesellides sinensis, assembly GCA_027744375.1. Lineage (NCBI taxonomy): Eukaryota > Metazoa > Arthropoda > Collembola > Entomobryomorpha > Orchesellidae > Orchesellides > Orchesellides sinensis. The sequence goes on along the minus strand of JAHZNG010002208.1, from coordinate 4,786 downwards.
ATAGCTACGATACACTAACGAATATGTGAAATAAGTTAGCATGACTAACTCTTGTTAGTTTTCTGGTATCTTTTTATTAGTCATTTAATACACAACCATAAACTCATACTTAGTTGGTGGATATTTTGTGTACTCTAGTAAACAGCGTGATGACATTTTCTGCTCACCTAAAAACGGCCACGAATATTCCTTACTGAGAAACTATTTGTGTTATGCTACACCCTTATAGATATCTTTAGGTAGTAGCAAACTACATATAAGCGACTGGTGACGAAAATCCATCATAAAAAGAAACACATCAAACAATGATTACAAAAACAGCTAATGTTCCCCCCAAACACAAACTAGCGGCTTTTGGTTTCACCAAGCAATATACGTGAAGCTAGGGCTTCACGCAATGTGCACATTTATTATGATTACCCAGCTGAGTTTGTGACTTCATATTGAAGGGCACTTCATCATGCTTTAGTGGCATATGTCCTCGTGTGCACTAATGTGGCTGGAAAAAAATTCTGACATTGCTGGACTGTTTTTTGGTGGAGTATATGTTACTAAAGTATGTTGTTTTAGCTTAATATGCTTGTACTTTAATGTATATATTTGTATGAATGTATGCGAGTGCAATATGCATGCCTAAATCAACTTTATGGAACATGCACATGACATAAAGCTTAATTAATCAACGCACTGAAGGCTGATAAGTGGAAATGTTACGTATGCAAAGATTATTAGTGCATCCAAGCTGTAACTGATACGTTCCCCTGTTGACAAGACCACTTGATAAAAGCATGACTCTCCACTCCAGTCCAGAGTCTGATAAGTGTGTGCTGACTCCATGGCGGACATGAGAGGAGACGAAGTCATAAAACTGCATTTCCTCAATTTCATTTCATCAAAAGTTAAAGCAGAGATGCGTTTTGTATAAATACTGCAGAGAATATATAATTTTTACTATGCTACCCTATACTTATAAGATGTTCTGTGTAAATGTAGTACCAAATGTGCTATACGTATAGATGGACACTAGATTCAAGAGCAAAAGCTCCATTTAAAAACTTGTCCTTGCGCAACGGAATGTTGATAAAAGCTGGGAGAAGAAAGGCCAATATTTATGGTGAGTTTTTGTGACATCTTTTTAATCAGATCTTTTCTACAATTCAGTTCCTTACACATATGCATACACACAAATACAGAAAGATAGTCTGGTAGTTTTGACAGAAGCAGGTTTATGAATTCAATGGCAGTGACGGATGCTAGGAAAACAAATGCGATCGTAGCAAATCATATTTAAAATGTCACGAAGTAGACAAGATAACAGGAAAACATTTCAACATTTTGATGCTTCTGATAGCATTCTACTTCAACAAAAATGATTTAAGTTAATACGAAGGAAAAGTACGCTAGTTTTGTATTTTTTAAATTAGGTATGAAAAAAGAACATAACTGGATTGAAGTGGTTATAAGAATTTGAAAATGACATTCCATGGCTAACAAATACAGAAATCAGTTGTCCAAATTGTCTTGCGAAAAAATTCTGCATTCTCTTCAGCGAAATAATGGTCTACTTGGTTTCATTTAATTCTTTGCGTACAGTTTGGTGATTCTGAAAGAGAGAAAAAAGTAGCTTTCTCTGTCTGTCTGGTTGGAATTTCTAATATGAATGAAAATACGTTTATCCTTTAGGCGGCTTAATTCACTTTTCTCTGGTTTTCTCAAAATTAAAATAGCGAGGTTTTTGACATGAATATAAGCTTACGCAATGCAAACTTCATTTATTGCTGACTTCTGGATTTTTACTGTATTGAATCTGAATGAACACTTTTGCAAATGCATACGACATTACGCACAATCATGTGAGCCACGTTTTCACAAGGATATTTTTGAATGACTGAACTTGATTTAGAAAGTATGTGAAACACACAGAGAAAACGGTAAACTAAAGAAAATCTAGAATTTTGAGCACGATTTAGATAGGATTTTGCTGGATTATACAAAAACTGTTTTCAGATTCAGCCGATGCAGCTTATTCGTGCAAACTTAGGCAAAAAGCAAAAAAGCCAATTTTGAAGTCGCACATAAAACCAAAGAACCATTTCTCCTCTGGACCATACAGTAAAATCTGGGTTTGACTTTATTCGCATTCCCTCTTATTTCGTTTCTCTACTAAACCCTACCATCATCAGTGCGGTACATTTTAGAAAGCACGCAACCATTCCAAATGATCCCAACTAAAGCTAACTCAGAAATAGAGCATCAAGGCATACATAGTACAATAAAATGTGTATAGAAATGTGAGAAATTCAAAAGAAATGGAATGCTTGCTTGTTCAAGGAAATAACCCATATAAATACAACAACAAAGAAAACAAGCAATACAAATACAGGCACAGCACACGCAAAATGTCAGTTCCATTCAATTAAATGGCTTTACTTACTCCAACTGATGACGCTTTATAACAAAAGTTCTACATATAAACCTATTGTATATGCTATATATAAGGTATATAGGTATTATATATACCCCGGCATCGCCATCCGCAATCAACGGACTAATGGAAATAACTGCGAATTGAAAAGCTAATAATAGTAATAAATAATGCGAAAGAAATTTGCAGAGAAAATGGATTCTGAAATGAATGGGTATAAGTTGTGAGTTTATAATGCGGCTTCTACTCTCTAAAATACCAGTTATGAATAACAGTATGTATTTTCATTCGTATGTAAAGAAATGCAGATTTTGTATTTGTTTGTATGCTTCTAGTTCTGCGTGGACAATAAGCATATATGTACTTCTTGCACGAATTCTAGGGTTATTTGCAGACAATTTTGGAACTCCATGATATACCATGAATGTTGTGTTGATTTTGTTTGCTGGCATTTGCAAGTTTACGTCTTCCGGTTACTTCCCGTCTATGACGAAAGTTGTCGACATAAAAATAACTTACCACTGATTTGGAGTGTACCATTGGCGGAAATGGTGGCTCTGTGACTTTTGCTGCCATCAGCAGAGTTCGTGTCTCCACCGCTGCTGATCCTATCCCCACTATTGGGATGAGTTCCATCCGAAGGATTCAATTCCACAACAAGGTATTGTGGCAAGACTTGTGAGAGGAAGTGTTTGATTTACAGGTCCAAACTGGATAATTGGCGGAGGGACTTGGTCTTGTGAGGTGACTTCTAAACGCGCAATTGTATCTCTTGCTCCAGCACCACTGACTGCAGAGCATACATAAAATCCAGAGTCATCCTTTTTCACTCCTTGAATACGAAGTATTCCCTCTGGAGTCACAAGTAAGCGGCCGTGAGTTGAAGACGGAAGGAAAATTTCTTGGCTCCCTTCTTTTCTCCAATAGACTGTAGGAACTGGATTCCCATTGGCACTACACTCAAATTTTGCCACTCCATTCAAACCTATTCGCACGTCTTTGGGTCGAGCGATAAATTTTGGGCGAGCTGTAATGAAAAAAGGGGAAGAAAACGAATAAAATTCCGGAATGTGAGCATTCGCTGCTTTATTGTTGTTTTTGATCTCACAACACATAAAACAAGAATTTCATTGCAATTAAACTGCTGGTACATTTTGAGGCAATATGCAAACTATGTCTGTTTCATGCTTTCAATTATATCTGCATACATGTTGGATGTATCGTAATGAACCTAACAAACCTTTAAACTTCATCCAAGATTATATCAATGCATTGTATGTGGATAATGTTAGTTGCGAGTCTTGGTACATACATTTATTTTTAACGGCTATTTATTAACTAGTCCTACAATAAAAGAAGGAAATACAAGTTACAAATGGTGTTTTACTGTTTGGGTGTATGTTGGAAATCTGTAACGGAGATTTGTCATCAATCATAGGTTATCTGCTGCAAGGAAGAATGTGCTACTTAGAATGACGACAAGATTTTCAAATTGATTTTAAAACCCGTGCATTGGGTGCAGTTACATGTTTTTTGCATTTACGTTTTCCTTGGGTTAACCAATAAATTCCACACTTAGATTTTTTCTTATTTACTTCTTAGGTTTAACCGAAGCGACATACGGGTTGGTATAGCATGTAATTTGCAGAAACTACGGTGTTAATAGCGTCTTAAAAAATGCTTTCAACAAGAGAAGTTTCACGCTAATTTTAATGTTGTGTCAGAATTTAAAAAAGAAGTGAAATGAGCAAAAAATGAACAAGAGGTGTAAATGAATAAAGTACTTGGCACCATCCCATCATAAAATATTTTTTGCACATTTATTTTGTCTCATATTTTACTGTTTGGGAAATAATGTGTCAAAGAAATCATTCAGTCTGGAATGTTGGGTGCGGTGTTAAAAGTATGTATCCTAACAATTTTAAGGCAGGTAAACTAAAAAAGTTTTTAAAAGTTTAGTTTTAAAATCAACAGTCACTGTTCGAGAATTCCTGTGAATTTTTGTTTAAAAGCGTACTACCTACAACCTCAGAATACAATTCATGAACAGTTTTTTAAAGCCTATTATCGTTTTTATCTGTTTCAAAGTACTGCTTGACTTCCCTTTGCAAAAGGCTAAGAGAATGTACAGGTAATTTTTAAAAAGAAATCCCTGCATGCTGTCAAAGACCATTTTCACTAGGCTCTAAAATGGTATCCAGTCAAAGCCTATTTTAAACCTTATCAAGCTATTTTTGCAACAGCAGCGGTCTAGTCTCATGAGTCTATCATGCAGTTGTAAAAGAAATCTAAAAGTCATTTACAATAATTAATTATCATCACGACCGAGACCATGACTTCCCTCTCAGTCAGCTTTGAGTT
>JAHZNG010002206.1:0-18527 GCA_027744375.1 Orchesellides sinensis | reverse complement strand
GACCTAATAATAAGTTCAGGCACAAATGTATTAACAAAGTCATTTCAATCAAGGCAACTAACTACTCTCCCTCTCATTTGTCCTATTCTAGTTATAAATTTATAGGTATTGGTTTTACTTATACACGAACACATACACAGAGGTACAGACAGAAAAAAAGTTTTCAACATCACATGGAAACACTTATGAAATAGTAGAGACATACATTCATAGTCTGCGAAACACTAAGAGAATATGTCGAACTTGTTTCTTTACGACTATCAGGATTCTTGCATGGTGACAAATAGAAACTAAAGTCTAAGTGTTTTGCGACGTAATACGTGTAAATATATATTTACTCTTTGAGTAGAACTGTATCTTGATACGGTTGATATTGATAATGATTAACGAGAAACATACACAGACCGATTTTTCAATCACATCAAATACCATTTATCTTGCTAAATTACAAGACAGAATGCACATATTTCAGTGATAAACAGAGTTCACTAAGAGTTAGTTTAACAGTAACACAGTAGTTTGTAGTAATGGACAACAAATGACATTTAAAGAAGTCTCTATTATCTACTTATAGTAGCACACATACATACACGAAACATGATACAAACAAATAATTTGCCACTGACTGTTACCTTGCAATAGGCTAAAATTCTAATAAAACAAATAATGTAGAGAAACATCCACGGAACAAGATTTTGCGGCTTGAAATATAACCTAACATGTGTCAGTTGTATAATCACGGGAAAGAATACAAGAAACGATGAGACGATAGTATTTAAAACAACCCTGACTTGCTTCAAGACGGCTAGAAATACTTTATGTCGACAACTGTAATCTGAACCTAACTTTTAATTTCTAATGTGTAGTAAAGTTTTGGAGATTCAAGTTGTACATTAAAATTTCATATATAAGTAAAGCTAGCAATTTTATTACGGAAGTCATAAATCCTGACTGAAATATTCACATGACTTAGTAGTAACTACGAAATTATTCAAAAGCCATGCAGCATGCATTACAATTTTATAGCACCATTTCATAAATGGTGCACCACAACTACTTTCCTCAAATCCGATTATTTAATGACGTTAAATATATTGACACACAACAGTGTTTCTCAAATAAGTACAAAATTAAATTCTAACCGACATTCCTGCAAGCGCCACTTCCATCAAAATATAGGGATTGAAAACCAAAAATCGGTTAAGCATATCGGAGAGAAACACACCTAAAAGCATTTTCTGAGCTGACAATACGCCAGATGAAGCGTTTGTACCAGACTGAAACGACGTTACTGACAGATGTTCTACAGTGATTACTTTTCATCTGACAAAACCAATTTGATCGTCAAGTTTCTAGAGTAGATAACGTGATTACTATGTGCATCGTAATTTTCTATGATGTAAAATAACAACAGTACTATGCTAGGTATGTACTACATGCACGTTTTCAAAATTCGTCATCCAACGTACGCTGCTATCACAATTCAGACTTACGCCTAAATGAACGACAAGTGAGACTTATGGTTCGGAATATTTTATATGCGTATTAAAGTGTTTCCAAAATAATTAATAATTTGCGTTGTTCATATAATATTGCAGACTGTTGAAGAAATCATTGCTAGTTTGCCTGAAACCAAGAATGTGGTGTTGATAAACATAAAAATAGCTGCTGCATACTGGAAAGTTATCATGTTAGTTAAAGAGAATTAAATTCTGAATGAAGTGCCTAAATTTAAATCGAATTTGCAAGACTTTCAAGCTTATTTTTCGACAAATTTCGGTAAATTTAAATGCATTGTATATTTATATAGTTGTTTTGTGCCAACATGCAAATTAAGTTTATTCTTTATAAGTCTAACGAACTAAGCTGTTAATGAAAAGTGAACATTTAACGTTATAATAATCAATTTTTCTGCATATGCATATCATATGTACACTTTAAAATTATGATTAATTTAATCTTGACTCAATCATAATTTTGAATGAAGTGATCGACACATCCTGTGAAAGCGTGTTGGCATCTCTTATTTCATATATTTCATTCCAGTGGTCCAAACTTAACACTCGATAGCGCAGAAAAGTAAACATTGATGATATGCCTTTACTGACATTTTAATGGGACTAGGTTCATTTACGTGTTAAATTATATTTTTCTAAGTGCACCTCTTCCTACCAAAATCCGGCGTGGAACATCAAATCGTACATTTTGTTCAGTGTACTGAAGGTATTGATATTGTTCGTAATCAAAGGTACATATGGTACCAAATTGATACAACCTAACATATACATTTGTGTGTATGTATATATGGTGAAAATGAAAGAAAGCCTGAAAATAGCAATCTAACATTTTACTATGAACACAAGGCTACTTACTTAATTATAAGGCAAATGAAGTAGCTGCTCAAAAAACGTACGTAATTATAATGACGCCTTTTATGTCAATAGTATTTACTATATTACAAGCTGATAAAGCCAAAGATAAGCTTACGTTGCAATAAAATATTATGAAGAAATATTGTATACATTTCGGATTTTACAAGGATGCTTTCTGCTTATCACAGAATAAAGACGACGCATTGCATGTTGGTTTTGTCAGATGTAAAATACAAATTAATACGGTAAACGATAAACTAACCAGTATTAGGAACCAATGTAAAATCGATTTAATCGAATCAACAAATGCATAAAATATTACTCGACTTTCTTTCATACTGTCAAACTTAATAAACGTATTTGAGAACATGTACTTTTATCTAACAAGTGACATAATGAAAACAGTTTTGATCTGTCCTTGTAAAATTTCATATTTTATTAAACGGAGGAAATTACGGAGCAATACAAAAAAAAAATTTTAATAAATAAACAGTTTCCGTAATTTGTAATTACTCCGAACATGCTAAAATTCAAAGCTGTAGCCATATTCGAACGACGATTGCTACACAAAATCGTATATATTAGCACTGTACAAAAACACATTAACTTCCCAAGACGAGTAAAAGTTACGTAGTTTACAGACATTTAGGAGAGACAATTGAGTAGACAACGTACATACATACATATCCTATTGACGACAAAGATGAAAAACACAAAAGGCACAATAAATACATAAATTTGACACCAATTACATATGCAATTATGCGTAATAATCGACTACACCGGTATCATTATCAGTCCAACGTGTATAAGAAGTACCGCGAAATAGTATACCTATATACAGTATAGTTTTAAAGAGTTCAGCGATAATTTGTATCACATATAGGTCATCAAAGCAACAAAGGTATCCTATGTAATATTACTTTTACGTACTGTGAACATCATCAAGAGTTAGTTATCAATCAGTGAAAGGGGATACGTCTATAGATAGAAATGAAAGCAGGTACTGAATAAAATGAGTAGTACATGGATCACATCACAGGGTCATTGCATCCACCAAAAGTCATTATCCTAGTACAGGTCCACGACAGTCATAAAACTACTTTGATATAAATATCATATCAGCTAATAGAGAGCGTTTCGTTGCAGACAAACAATAGAACAAGGAAATCAGGCAAATATAATTATCATCAGATTGTTTCAGGTAAGGTTCAATAGCAAAAACGAGGTAACAATTACGTTATCAATCACACTAATGAACTTGCAGATTAAAACCCTGTTATTATTAGTTTACTCTACGTGTTTATGGTCCGTAGTTCCAGGCAACTGAGCTACCATACAAGATATCGGGAGGATTCAAGGGGTATTTTGAAATATCTACAGTAGTATGTAGCCCACTCATTTATATAGCAATTCCAGGCTCATGTTACTAAATAATCCTACTTTATGCATGTAAAAATACACATCTAGGTCAGCAGGGGAGGTTAGCATGGCTAACCTTTTCAGGTTCAATACAGTTTTACTATAAAGGTAACACATAATTCTGAGTAAATGTAAAATTAGTACGTTCAGGTGTGGTTTTGGGTACCATAAGCAAACTTCTGTCTAAGAACTCTTAGAACGTGTAATATATTTTAGGTTATCAATTTTAAAATGTGTAGAAGTGTAGATGTAGTAACAGACTAGAATGGCAGACTATGAAACAGGCAGTGACTGCATGGTAACAGGAGTAAAAAAGAGAATATGAATGTAATGGTAGTGCAAGCGTGGGGAAGACTAACAAATACATCAACCCTGCATCCCAAAAAGGTTTTTAAAACCATTTGTGAAATTTGAAAAATATTAGTCTTTACATAACTTCAGTTTACGGTGGTATTCGTCACTTCAAAAATAAATTGGACTGCTGGTCATACTCGTATAGGTAGGAATCTTAAACAGACGTAAACTGTGAAAAATGCCAAGGGAATTGGGGTGCAAAAGAAAACTTTATGGAATGCAGGAAGAAGTAGGTTGAATAACGTGCTATATATATATACTGCACAAAATGTTGGTACTGTTTGGTGAAACAGTGATTAGGAAAAAATGTTGCGTATGAAACAAAACACTACCATAAGGTTCTAGTAGACTAGAATGCAAACGTTTTTATACAAAAATGACAAAAAATGTAACACGTGAAAAAAACTGGACTGGTGTTTCAAAAACAATTTTGGTAAACTTTGAAAATATGTGGTTGAAAATTTTCTGAAGCTTAGAAAAGTCTTTTATACAAAAATATATGGTTTCAGTAGTTGATATGTAGGTATGTTGAATACCGACCTCTTGATCCTCCTAAGTCGAGCATACCATGCCAAAACTGCTCGAAGATTTGTCCATTGCTGCTCACCCACACTTTTTGATCTAGATCTGCTGAACTCTGAAAGTCTGAAAAACATATTTAACACAAAAATAGCTTGTTTTTCTTCTGGTGTCATTTTTAACATCTGAGGAAAAAAGTTAGAGATGCAAAATACTTTTTGTTGGTTGTAAACTTGTTAAAAACTGGAATTTTTTTAAAAATTGCGAAAACGTAAAAATAGTTTTTCAAAATTCTGATTTCACGCGAGGTAAGTTGTTACACTAAGCTATATTAACTTTTAAAGAAGACGCTATATTACTTTGCTTTGCTATAAATGACGGTCAGTTGTTGGATTTCCTGGAAATGCTACAAAGGAAATAATATGTACATATTTACCAAGAACGTCTTTTGGTCCCCATACTTTTAGTTGCGATTCACTATTTGCTTTGCTAACAACTCTATGTCTATTATTACCAGCAATTTAAATGTGACGTAGGCTACAAAACTACTTTTAACGGTGAAAACGAAGACTAAACTTTTTAAATCGTACATTTACTTGTTTTTGTAGGCAGCCGAATTTTATATGAAACTTTATTTTGACTTAATAATACACACACAATAATATAATTAAAATGTGCTTTGTGGTTGAGAATTTTAATGCACTTTATGCAGATCGTTAACTCACGAGTAACTGTCGACATTTTAGTATTGGTTGAAGTGGCTCTTAAACACTTACATTACATACATACTTATTCTATATATATTTTTGATATAGAAACACATTTGTAATGAACATATTGATTACATTGGTTTAGATTAATCTAACTTCTAATATCTGCGTACTTGACTTACTTTGTTCATGTAGAGATATCAGACAACCGTGCTCCCTCATGCTAGTTCTAAGTTGAGGGTGCACTGAGTCAAGTACATTTCAACACAATTTTCCCGAATAATCCCATGCAATTATGATTTGTTCAAAAAGCGGTCGTATTTCAATTTACATGATAAAAAGTAGCTTCCATGCGGAAAAAAACTTCACTATGAACACACTTAGAATAATGCATAACTTTTTATGTTGGTACTACTGAGCTGATTACGTATATGCAAAAACTACAGAATCAGTCATGATTCCGTGGAACAAAGTAGATTCCGTAGACCAACGACCACTATTGGCTTCCAGCCTCAAAGCACAGTGGTTTCTGGGTTTTCTCTATCTACATTTTCCCTTGTGACTTTTGGGAATTTTGTATAAAAAAAGTTTCACCTTTCATTAGAAGGACCGCATATGAACTGACACTGTCGATTTTGAACCAATCTCTTTACAAACACACCAAACTCTTTTTGAATGTAACTAATAGTACATTGGCACAATTGAGTCTATCACTCTTATGCTGATCCGCTTGTTGTCATAGAGGAAATGCCAACTGGTCGCTTGCTTTCCATAAACTATCCCTCTTTCTTTCTCTCTCTCTCACCAACTGCCATTTCGCTGAAGATATCTATCACAAAACTAGCGACAGATATATACATCATTTACATCCTACACACATCGTTGGGATTCCGTTCCCCTTCTGGTGTTTTCCCGTTTCATTTGCCTCCGTCTATTTGCTCCTTTATTGCTCAAACATATATGTACACCTATGTAAAAGAGAATGTTTTTTTTCGTAGTTACAGTTCACAAGCATTGTAACAGACCTTTACTCACTCAGAACACATAAAAGTAGTGATCGCCTTTTGACAGCCAAAAGAAGCCATGAGAGATGCAATACTCTGTCGACTTCATTTCCTGTATTTGTTTATTTGTCGGCTGCAGACGATATGGTGGTGTTGAAATAAAAAGAAAGTTGTGCAATTATAATATACCAAGTGCAGATATTTTATGAGTTTATAACCAGAAATTAAGTTTTAGGCTAAGGGATGAACACTTCTTACTTTATGATTATGTAATGGTCACACTAAGTAGAAGGAATGTATGACCAAGGTAATATATCGAACTTGCATATTTTATTGTTCCTTTCTCTTCAACTAGTAATAATAAAGTAGAACAAAGAAGAGCTTTGAGGTGGAATGTCTGGGGAAAACACGTGAGCAAAACTGAGTGTCGCAAACTTTTCGCTTGAACTTTATAATGTTCTTTTCCACTGTTTCCGTGTGCTACAGGCAAAAACAAGCAGAACATACATAAAGAAAAGAGATTTTGTGATGAAGTATCTTCATCATCATCGTGTCTCATGCATGATATGATTCCTAGAATGGGGAAAAGGAAGAAGGAGAGCTACTTATCCAAAAACTCTCGTCCGTACAAGATAGACTTATTGCATTCTTATTCTCTGGTGTCACTAATAGTCATATATAACTGGTGTGGTAACTGTGTAATGTGCTCCTAAGCACACATTGATACCAGACACGGAGAAAAGTCGAGCAGCGACCACAAACACGAACCAACCAGCAACAGTAGCACCCTGAATGCCATTACCTCTACTCCCACTACTCATACTACTCCTTTTCTAGTTTTTGGCTGTCTGCTACATAATATGACGACAGAGAAAGGTGTATCCCACGGGATATTTTGATTCTGAATGAGAACAGGGAGAATTCCGCAAAGAAAATATTATTACTATTGGTGAGGTGTGTGCATGTAGAAATACATAATATATAACTAATGGTAAGTACCCTAAATTTGCCGTTTCAAGCATTGCATCCCAAGAAATATCCATCTCACGTGAAACCATTGTGAAGATATGGTTTATCAAAGGGAAAAAGTGAAGATAGGCAGATTTTGGAGGAGCATCAGGGAGGAAGTTTGTTTCTCCAAGGGAATGCATGTAAGTATTCATACACGCTATGTTTACCGTAAAAACATTATTCCACATCCTGCTTATCTTGACAGATTCCGTGGGTCCACCTTCACACGCAGTCATCCTTTAAATTCTGCCCGTGAATACGAGAAACTTTTCAAAAAGTATCTAAAAGATTCACAAGCACAAATATATAAAGATTTTCCGTCTCACTTACAATGAGATCAACTCTGCCTTATATGTATGTACATGCATGCCGTATCCTGATTCTGAGCTGAGATTTTGTCAGTGCATTTGTTTTGCTTGGAACCGTATGCATATCACATCCCGTCAACCAAGTTCTAAAACATTGAATATGGCCAACATCAAAATTGTGTCAGGTGTGTGTGTGTGTGTGTAAGCCACCTTACCCCATTCGCCGCACACCATACCACTAACACCACTACATTAGTAACACTTTGATAGGCAGCGGAAGGACCTAAAACATGAAAAGCAAGATAAATGCAACATTCACACTGGTACGTCATGCAAGTATGAAGTATTCTTATGTTACACATACTACCCTAAGAAGGTAGAGGATGCTCAGATGAAGAAGAAGGATGTCATTCTTTCCATTTTCTTTTCTTGTTGTTTGCCTGATAAGCATTTTTTGGATTCTTTCCCCCCTTCGTTTCTTTTCTCACTTTCACTATGTATTTCACATGTTTCCACCTTTCTTCATCACTTTTTTTCCTGTTCTAGATCTCCTTTACTTCTATGACACTTTTTTCATGCACGAATGACTGAGTGTGAAAATCTTTTTTCGTGGCATCTTGCTTTCTCTTTATATTGACACACGTATATACCTACACCAATACTTCTATGACCATTGCAAAGTGTGGGTAGTATGTTACACGAAGAAAATGAAATCTGATATCCAAATGATATTCAAGAATGGATTGTTTTTCAAACAAGGATTTTCCGTCACACCACAGAGTGAAGTCATATTCTATCACAAGAAGAAAAGGAAATAAAACTTCTTTGTTGTTACTTCAACAAAACCACTCCAATGTAATAATAACTGAAGATATATTCTCAATAGTTGGGTTTGGACACTTTTATATAAAAAGATGATTACGTACATACATATACGTACAAGCTGTAACCAGACATATTGGTTCAGGTTTTACTAATATATTTTAAGCAATCTCTGAGAAAAACAAAGAAAATAAAAGTCGTCGTGATGGTGTATGTGGTACTGAGCAAAGCCGGCCGACCAGACCAATGTGAAGGCTAATTATAACGGAGCCATTGTTTTTTAGATCAATTTTCGAACGTATTTGGTGGTGATGCTGATTCAGTAGTTGGTTTTTTATTATTGATGTTGTTGCTTGGATGGTTTTACGATTTTTATTATATACTGGATATTCATAAGTTTGAAAGCTAAAAGTTCATAAATGATAAACGATTTTGTAATTTTATATATCGTTGTTTTTTACCTCCGTCTGAGTAACAAAAACCTTGCTAATTACTAAACAGATATGTCATGAAATATGACATGAATGATACGAAATATTTCTTAAAAGTGTTGATCAATTTGTCAAAATGCTGATTATCAAGCCACACTTCTACTTTCGACTATGTATACGTATGTGATACATTGCTACTGTTGGTTTTGTAGAGCAGATATTGGTTTGGATAAAGAAAATCCTATCGTTTAGCTTTGTTACTTGAAAAATTTATAGATACAAAGAGCCTGTCATTTTTTAGTTTTTATTGTTTCGAAATAACCACATGATTCCAAATAAAAAAGCTTTATCTAGACTCAAATTTACATTTAATATTGTATTCTTTCCAGTATTGCGAGTATATAAGCTCTATGATTCAATTACGTGGCATATACACAAATTCCCGATTTTAAATATTACTCAAGCTAGCACCGGGAAGAAATTTTTCTGCAATGCAAATACAGACAAACTCCGCAAATATATAGTTCTTGAATGGAAAGCTATGTTCAAAATGATGATAGAGGTGCTGCAAATCATACTTTAATGTGTGTATTCATCTTAGATACGTGACGACGTTTTTGAAAGCACTTTCTAGTCAAGAGTTTTCTCAGGTTTGCTTTCACTTTTTAGTCACTATCACTGCACATGTGCACTGACTTCCTTCTCACTAGCTACATACATGCAATAATCTTCATTCATAGGTGAAACCACTTTGTTCGTTTGTATATGGATCTTGTAAGATCTCTGATAAAATATGGAAGAAAGCCATAAATTGCATTTACTCATACATACGTCTGTCTGGATACCCTTGCAGTTAGTAGTTTAATGAAATTTAGTTATTTCGTCTACTTACTACATGTATTTCTAGCTAATGTGGAATATATAGATCATTTTGTATTTTATACTTGCTACTGTTGTTATAATTACGACATACAAGCGTGAACTTTACACTTGACTGCTCTGCACCACTCATCATACATATCTGCTACCAATACGGCGGTTTTTAGAAATTTAAGGAACTATTTTAGACCTCCAGATTTTACTACATGCTGTTGCAATTGGCTATCGTAATGTGATGTATACGTAAATGTCAACCATAACTTTGAAATACGTATATGAATGAAGGATAGTGAATCTAATTTTCCACTAAAATATGCTAGTTCATCCTCCTCCATATGGCACTTAAAATGCCCTGAATGAACAACACCCTATATCTACACAGTAAAGTTGTTGTTTTCCGACTTTGTTTAGGTTTTATTGTCATGTTGGCCAATTAATATGAAGTAATGAATAGAAAAACATTCTGTATGGTTTCATTGTGGCAACCATTCATTAATGAGTTGAGACAGTGACTATGGCTATGCAAGTCCATGTGATGCCAATTGCCAGACTGTATGCATACCATGGTGGAAGTGAAAGTCATTCTTGCAAAATACAAATACCAGTCCTTATAAAAATGTACATAAACTATATTAAAGTGAAAGAATTGAGCAAATGCGTATACGTCTAATTCATTTAAATTGCGCGAAAGGAATAGGGTGAAAATGAAAGATTGACTGACGACTTGTATCTGAACATTCTCATTTTATATCTTTATCTTGAATTAGAAGATTTACGGTATATAGAAAAGTAATATGTATATATATTACGGAAATTGCATATGTGCATGACAAACGATTTTAGGATGACGGAGGAATATGATATTACTGAAGTACTTTTACAACAATAACTACTGGTATTACTAGCACTGCTCTTCACATAAGACGTCTTGGCGAGGAGGCTTAAGTGAAAGTGAGGTGGTGATAGCAATTGATATTACACAGTATTTGTATGCATAGATGCCTACTAATAATGATTCTCTGTCTGCTACCCTAGTTGACATTTGTAAGCGTACGGTTATACTGACAGCGTTATTTTTCCTGCTTCTCAATATTTCGACAGAGAACAACAAAATGTGACAGGGAATATCGTGTTTCCTTTGTATTCTATGAATTTTATGGATGTTCTTTACTCTGTCACGTTCATCGTACACACAGTTGGTTTCTAAAAGAAGTCAATTAAATGTATAAGAATGGCATAACATTATGTTGCTAGATGCGCTTACTAATTTTTGCAATTACTGTTAAAGAAAATGTCTTGAAAGCGTTCAATATAGAGTATGTACGCTTATTTTGGAAAATCGAACTTAAAAACTGCAGCGCATAACAAAATTCATGTGAATTTATGGTTCACAATTTTGTCCTTTTGCCCTCCGCATAGTATTGATTGCTAACATGCAAAAAAATCATTATTATTCACGTAACAGTTTTTTCAAGCAATTTTGTGCTGACGTTTCTACTATATACCTTAGTTTTTAATTTTGGTACTATTGAAAACTAAGAATAACTTCCACAGATGGATCCATACGCATGAGACCTTCTCCATGTTGAAAGAAAAAAGGGAAGCCAATAAAAAACGACATTTTCTCAGTTCTTATAGAATACTTCTGCTACACGCATAACAACATCCATTTGTTTTGCCAACAGACAAAAGTAGAAATATAGTGTTTTATGAAAGGATATAGACGTTTTAATACTAGAAACTAAAGAAGATTACGATGTGAAATGCTTTTCGAGTGAAACTGCTTTAACCGCCATACTACTCATCAGCAGTAGTACTCTTGTACCTCTTTCCAAGATCCTCCTCCACTTTTACTTATTTACATTTCTAATGCAATAAAGAAAGTATTAGTTTACATGACTTTTACTTTACGTAACAGTTAAAAAGTGAGCCACCATGACGGCATGGCTTCATCATTCTTTTTCCAGGACTACCTACATACGTAACATACTTTTGCTACCACAAGCAATACTACTACTACTACAATAGTAGCACTAATTCTAGCATATACTTTCTCGTTTCCATTCCTGGTGAAAGTAAGCTCACAGTGAAAGTACTACTATTATACAACAAAGATACCGCAGTTTAGACACAAGCCGAAACGTGATCCTGTTTGGTTTGAGTTTCTTTGTGTGGTAAACCACTTTTCACGGCAAACGTTCTTTCTTGGTATAAGTACAGCCGTGAAATTTTCTGTGGCGGTTATAATGGGTAACGAAATGAAAAGCGAAACTATTTACAACACATTTTTATTGCAATGTATGACTTTCCTAAGAATCTTGTCGTCTTTTTAATTCTATGACTAACATGGAATATTGTACTTTAAATTTAGATTCCGAAAACTACAGCGAAATGAAAATTGTGTAAGTTTAATTTTCCTTATAACTACGAACCTATAATAATAAGTAACATTACGTACATGTACTGCATTGCATTTAAAAATTAACGGAGGAAATAGGGTTTACTGAATTGTGGTTTTCGGCACAATTATTACAAGCCGTGCGTAAGCAGTCATATTTTTCTTTTTTGTCCTGTAATATCTACCCGTGGGCAGTAAGCAGGAAAAATATATTCAAATATATAGTGATTTGGTGATAATTTCGCTCTGAAATTTCTTATTTTAAAGTGATGAGCCAGTTCCTGTCGCCATGCTCATGGCAGGTTAATGCGATAGTTCATTTGGTGGGTTTGGTCGGAGTATTAATTAACTGAGCTCGCCAAGCCGATGCAGAAGAGGCGTAAAGTAGTTGGTATGTTGTGGAGCATGGCACACCAGAAAGAGGCGAGAGTTGTGAGGATGGTTCGTGTGTAGTAGCGAGATGTGATATGGAAATGTGAAGTGGAGTGGAGGAAGCAATCATGTGCTCCGATGCCTTATTCCCTGACACTTGCATCGTGGGATAGTATTAATTCTACTCGTCGTTGCCAGAAATGATATTGTATTACTATTACACAGCTGTAAATGGAAAGTTTCACCTTCATGTTTACGTATATGCTTTGTGATATCATGCATATTGAGCCCTAATGACAGTATACGTTAAGGCAAACCGAATCCTGTAAGTTAACAGTGATTTTTTGCAAACAAAGTAAATCACCAGCGCATAGCAAATTTTTTCCGCTATGCTCATTGGATAATCGAAAAACAATTGTTTTAAAGCTAATATGCTGCTTAACACTTGAAGAGGACAAGTAGGTATGAGCCGGATATGTTGCCACTTCAATCAATGCTAAAATGTTCTCTAGTAAACGTAAAGTTAGGCATTTGATAAGCTTAAAGCTTTGTTTTCTTTTCATTATGAAACTTTTACTCTAATTTTTTATCAAGTTTTCCTGGGTCGTAGTGTACTTCTGGTTAACTGCAACGAAGTGCAAATTTTCACTCGTGAGCAAACACAAGTGGACTTACCTATATCAATATAAATTGGTATATTTATATTTGTATCAACTCGGGGTCACCTTTTTGATGTATTGGTATTTGGTTACAAAAATTCATACTAACATCAGACAATCTATAGCTTATATACTAATTTTTCATCTTTTGTCAGGTCCCATTTTGTAGTGTTGAACGTAGTCTTTCAATAGCATGTCTATTGTCCCGCATTTGTCGTCGATTCTTTAAACGTTAAAGCTCTGTCGAATCAAGTTGTAACGTACAATAAACACTACATTCATTCCGCCCAACAACACGAATTAACTATTGTAAGTATTACAATGATATGCAACAGCAATTTAAAATGCTATATACTAATTCAAGTTATGTCATGCACAATATTTAACTTACATTAAGAAATATTTTATTCTTCGTCTAATAGTTTTAATTTTATTATTAAATTTTCTATAACCCCACTGGTAATTTAGCACTAGATTGAAGTAGGTGAAACGTAAACGCTTCAAACGTAAACTGAAGTTTAAGGTTTTGTACGGCTTAACACAAAAAGTGTGCATTGTGTTATTCGCAAGCTGGATTTTATTAACTTTACACCATATATCAACCAGTCAGGGCATTATTAATTTATTACTGCCCAAAATATACCTGCCATTATAACTTATCGTGTTTATTGCAATGAAGGAAGTAATAGTCCTTTTTTTTAAAGTATTTTTTAAAACTCTTTCCCCGTCTAAAAATTCTAAGCTAAATCTGAAAGCATTCTACTTATTCGTGTACCATTCAGATTGCCAACATCTAATACTTCTATTCTATTTATGTTAGCGGAGTCGAGTGGGACACTACTAATCATGTAGCAAGTTTATGTGCGGCATATCAGAACTGCTGTATTCTAAATGTTGAAATGGAGTGAAACTAGAGAATGAAATTTCGGCATTTTACATTTGTCTAGTTGTTTAAATAAACGAATGTACTGTTTACACTGAAGCAAAAACTTACGTACATGATCAACGTCAACGTAATCTTTTACAAAGCACAGGTTTTGTAAGAGTTGTTGGCTATGTCTGTGACCCCCACTTAAAAAGCTGTTGTTTTGCATATTTTACACAGAGTCAGCATATAGATTGGAGCTTAAAAAGTACTTTGTAGTCACAGAAAATGCAGAAGTAATTAAAAACTTGTCTGACACAGGCATCTCATCACTACATAAACATAAGAATTGTCACACTTAAAAGTATTATGCACTCCATCGTGCTGCATGGAAAAAGAATGAATGAGAATTTCATAAACACTTTCATATACATAAAATAAATAAATAAATTCTGAAAATGCTATGTTTTTCGAAAGTTTGAAGCGTTTTCCTGGTTTTCTACGTAAAAATACTGTTTTCCCTACTGACCCAATCTCCTAATAATTGGTTATGTGCAGTCTGAACTGAACATATCTAATCTGGTCTTGTAAGTGTTTATGCGAATGCACACAGAATATTGTTTTAAAACCTTAGAATGCTTTCAGATTTCACTAATTAAAAGCTACAGTATTCAGAAACTATTCTAGAACCTTCCTAACGTAATAATACCAAAACTAAACGTTTCTTAATCCAACTAACAATTAAGCTGAAGATAAGTAACCCGAAGTGAAGCGTATTTATAAGGTATTATTAAGTGTTTTTAGATATTTTTTATGGAATTTTATGTTAAAAACTTGAAAAGATTTTTTACCGAGCTGGACTGTCTTGTAGGGAGCCTGAAGAGGTAGCTTGGGTCTTACTGACACTAGTAGAATC
This sequence comes from Orchesellides sinensis, assembly GCA_027744375.1. Classification (NCBI taxonomy): domain Eukaryota; kingdom Metazoa; phylum Arthropoda; class Collembola; order Entomobryomorpha; family Orchesellidae; genus Orchesellides; species Orchesellides sinensis. The sequence continues at coordinate 3,485 of JAHZNG010002206.1, read as the reverse complement.
ACTATTATGTCGATCACTTTGGCCGTCAGATTGTTGGCTGTGATGGCTGGAACTGGAGGTGCGTCGTGAACAGCCGTCTTGTCCTCTTCCACCTCCAGTTCCACCATCTGCTCCTCTTGAACTTCCAGCAGCAGCAGTAGCGATAGTAGAGGTTGATGATGAAATGCCACCACCACTTGCCTGGTAACCTCCACCACCTTCCGCCCTCTCGTTTCCCAAATCTGGTGGCGTCTCATTTGGTGAGCACTTTCCTTCTACTTCTTCCACCTGCAATATCAATAAAAAATGCAATTTATGACAATGTGCATTTTATATTTTCTACATTTACTGTCCAGTCGTGACCGGTTAAAACTCTAAATAAGTAATACGCCAAGAACAATTTCGAACATGTTTGAAGTACAATGTCTTCTTGCGCTGTACGGGGATTGTAATGTCTTTCATCATTCTACTTTTTACATCACCATCACTGCATGGCATGCCATCAACTTGGATTTCCTTTTCTGCCAATACAGTCGTTTCAGCTTGGGACTTGGGACACAAAAATAATCCTGATCTCTTTGTGTCACGAATTTGCATTCGGAAATGAGACTGCCTCCCATAAATTTCTTTCGTCTTTGCTCTTGCTATGTCTGTGATCATGAAAACAATATATCTTTGGTGACAGAAGCAATAAGAGTACCTTTGCAAACTTACATCCTTTCAATATATGTTTTTACATATAAATGTATAGTTTTATCTAAGCCAGTTTCCAAACCCAGCAAAATGTTCCAAGTACAGAAAAAGGGAATATGCTGATGCTTTGAAACATTACAATGAAAATGCATCGATGGGCCACTGTAAAAATTGGGAATGGGTGAAAGACCCAATTTACTTAAATGACAAGCCTTACTTATCTTAGGATGCCATATTGATTCAAATATTTTACTTTATATTCGTGTATAATAATACCTTAATTTTAATTTGACATACGACAACTATGTTAGCTCTAGTCGTAATGTAGTTTTTTGTTCATTTAAATCTAACATGGCGAAAGTAAACCAAATGAATACAAATTACTTTAACTAAAAATAGTACATAAAACATGTATGTATCGAAGCAGCTAAAGTACTGTTTTTGGTTGTCTTATCGAAAAAGTAAGTTTCCACATTAAGAATTTTCAGCTGCCTAATTAGTACTTTCGTGAGAGTAAATACTGCATAGACATGTCGTTGTTGGTATGCATCAACTCGATGATTTCTGCGTTGTATGTAATTTACAGTAGATGTGAAAAATTTAGCGTCATTTATATACAACAACAGCAAAACAAACTATCAAAACTCACAAAGTTGTCAAGATTTAGAATTCAAACTGAAACTGAGAGATGTTAGCTGTTTGCATCAAAGCAGCGAAATAGCCCAATAACGGTGTATACAATACAAACAACAAAAGTAACGGAACCGACCTACCTATTTAGATAATGCTTTTTCAAATCAATTCAGCTAAAGATGACCGGGTGGAATAGCCAACATAGCGGTGCCCGTATATTACATTTCCTTTGATTCTTGGGATTGTGCGTAACCAGACAGATATCACATCAGTCAGCATCCCTTTTCTTCCCTGCTAAATAAAGACCTACCCTGTTCCCTAAACTTTATTACTTCCTATTCCTATCAGTCCTCATATCTTGTGACGTGCAAAGACAAAACCGAAAACGGAATTTTGTATTAGTTGAAAGTAGCATTAGCTGAGTATTTGTTTTATGGATATACATATACCCACCTTGCGGTATATTCTCAACCAAGATTTGGTTATATTCTACTCAACATTCAACTGGCATCTTTGTGGAAACTGAAATGGAACTTGGAAAAAACTTTGTCCTTTTGATTTGTGATTGTGAGAAGGCAAGGCACTGTATTACGTCCTGTTGGATAGACGCATTTACAGGGTAAAGTACACAGTGTGCTTTCTAGCACTTTTTCCACGTCAAATGTGGCATTCATAAGTTACCGACAACATAAAGGAAGACAGATTGGGTAGGATAGTCATCGCACCACTGTTGTCACATGAAAATACCATGAAAAGTGTGCAACCATAACCTTACAGCCATTAGCTGACAAATAAAAATTGACGTATAGAACTTTGGAAATCAATGATCGCATCGTTTACCATGTAAATGTATATGTCATATGTAACACTATAAAGCCATAGGTCTCCAACTTAGTGGTTTTCATAATATTAGGACCTACGACTATAAGGTTATATACATATTTACCTAGATCAACTTTTAGAGAGGATTGATACATTGGGTACTGTAAATTAATGGTGGCAAAAATTCCAATTTAACTAACAATCGACGCTTTTTTTCAGACCAAGACATTGTTTAAGCATAATGTACCAAATGAAACAGCATCACAATCTAAACTTATAAGAATGGTTCGTATGTTATTCATGGTCACAAAATTCTCTTCTATTCTCATTTGTTTACATGGAACATCGACTTCTCCACAGCCAAATACTTGTTACCAAATGGAATACCCCGTTCAACTTTGTCCAGAACTGGAAGCGCTAACCTGCTGCCATGCGGTATACAATGGTAACATTTGTTTTAAGATTTCACGGAATTTTAGTGTTAGGAAATGCATACCAGCTCTGAAGTATTTTTCAACTACACATGATGTTGCTTATGATGTAACGGAAAAGTATTAGCAAATCTTTTTTACGTTATGAAAAAGTTTAAAATATAGTTCGGAGATCCAAAATTGTGAAACTGAATAATTCAACACTTTCATTATATTCTCCCGACTTAAAATAACAAGCTGACTTTGAGGAAAATGTAAGTTTCCTAGACTTGCTCACAAAAGGATGTTTCTTAGTCACTTGACGAGGAAGCATCTACATAATCAAATTTAATGCACTCAAGAAAATTTGTCTTGTTATTCCTACTTTTTAGCAAATATACTTAATCCCATTCTGTACTTGGTCAAATTGCTTACTTCTGTAGCTACATCAAAGTTTACTTAAAGAGTTAAGACTTAGGATTTTGACAAGCTGTGTAATCTTATAAGAGTTAAATTGCGGCTAACTAAGGCAATTTGCTAATGAGTGTGATCCTTTCTAGTCACAAGCGAATGTTGAATTCTATAGTTAATATTACAAACTAATTTTTAAATCGAATCTCAACAAAAGTATCTACATATATAAATCCGCCAGTTCGCCCACACAATTACTTTCAACTTTGCTGGATGCATGCCTTTAAAAATATCTTAGAAATATTATAAGTCGAGGAATAAGGCGTGCCTAAACAATATTAAATGTTAAATGGTGAATGGTAAAGCGAACATGACACAGGTAAATTTTCATCATAATTTTTTCATGATCTTCAATCTCATAAACTAATAACAGCTAAATAGTTTAAGGCCGAGTCACAAGACAACAATTTTCACGTGGAGGAAATGTGAGCGAAAACCGTTTTGGGTGAAATGGATTTTTGCTGTGAAGAATGGGCG
>JAHZNG010002205.1:0-15586 GCA_027744375.1 Orchesellides sinensis | reverse complement strand
CTATTTGGAGGATAACACACAGCTCAAAGGGTTGAGGATTAGGTTTTCGGAGGAGAGTTTGGTCAAGGACATCTTTGGAGAGCAGGCTAATACCAATGCGTTGATACTACGGAGCTACTTTATCAAGTAAGGAGAGAGATTAAGAAAGATTTTTTTAAATAACGTTTGGAAGCGTACAGGAAATTATTTTTTGTTTGTTTGATGTTCCAGGAAAGTTTTGGAGCCCCTAAATCATGTTCTTCTAGCCAGAAACTGCTTGGAAACCTTCAGCTTTCCGTTTATTCAAGAGCTTGCTTGCAAGGGGAGTGTGATTCTTTGCAATTTGACCAAGACGAGCAAGGTTTACTCTATTGAGAATCTCTTCCTTGCCACTGTACGAAATGTTGCTGCTGAAATTGGAGGGCCATCGTTGTTTAATGATTGGAACATCAACTCTTTCACCAGCCTTCAGGTAATGGAAATGGTGACTTATGAGTATATTTTTATGTATGCTTTGAGTAAGGATTAGTCTAATTAAATTGAAAATCATTTATGGTGTATTAGTAAATTGTATGTATTATAATATTCAGATGCTGAGCGTAGACCATGACTTGCTCTCGGACGATGTGTTAGCCACACTCGGAGTTGGAAATCGCTTTGGTGGGTTGAAACGCTTAAATCTGGTGGCTGTGAAAGAAAATCATGATGTTTCCAATGTTGGATGGACGAAATTTGTAGCTAACAAGTAAGTCATTTAGATTAAACTTTTATGATTTGGGTATGATGTTTCATAAGCCAATAAGTTAATTTATTTTATTGTTTCGAAACCATACGCAGTCCGACTTGTGGTGTTCGTCTCACGGTTGCCGGTCGTCAAGTTGTTGTCAATTCAAGCTCAAATTTGCTTTTTCCAAGCATTCCTTTGACACATTTCCGTACAATGTACTGTAAGGGTATTCGAATGGCTTGCATGAATTCACTTATTCGTTGGAACGAAAAGAGTTTGGAGCATTTGGAATTAATTGACGAAAATTATGACTGGATGGAGTATATGAGTCAAGCTGAAGAGTTGGAGGGCGACCAGTTTCTGGATCCATTCATTTATGCTGCATGGAGATGTCCAAATCTCCGCACAATTAAGATTGGTATGTCTCTTCGGAAATATTTTAAGATGTGTAAAAATCTTTATTCCTATTTGCATTTTCTGATTTCATCTTTTTTTCTAATTAAGGATTCGTCTATTGTGGTCATAACCTTGTTGGAATCGCTCGGTTAAAGGGATCTAATCTGTCATGTCTGGAGATAGCAAAATCACAAGTTGTTTACCACAACATGACGCAGCTGTCACAGGTAAATTGCGATTAAATAATTACTTTTTACAAATGTGTCAGGTCTTAAAATCAAGTCCTATTTACGTTTTTTTAGGAAATAAGCAAGGCATTGGGAAGAAAATGGAGACCAATTGACGATGGTGCTCGTAAACTAAAACAAATCAACTCCAAAATTCCAAGAAACATCATTCACACAATGAGAGCTCTTCATGAAGATGAAGCTTAAAACAGGAACGGATTCACTAGCTAATGGCGCTCAGCAATTAAAGTCACACACCGAATCACTAAATTTTCATCGCTACAAATTTTTGCTGCAAACTTGCAAGGTCAAGTTTCGGGTGAGCTGTCTTGATAAAATCTTGTATCTTCAAACTACATGTATTTCGTTTCGTAGTAATAATATATGGTAAATAATGCTGAAACGTGCAAATTAAGGCAGGTTTGTCCATTTCGTTTTACTCGTACGTACTTAGTTAATTTCTTGATATTTAGTTGTGTAAGGCTAAGCAAAATAAGTTAATATTTTAAGTCTTAGTTTGTAAGGGCAAGAGAACTGCATATTTAGGAATATAGGAACATCGGTATCTAAATTCCAAAGAAACCAGTCATGATCAAGTGAATAACTGTTCCAAAGACTGGACAAACGAAACTCAGCTGTCTGTGACTTAACCACCAATCTCTACAGTGTGTAATGATACAGTCAGTAAAGTGTCCAAGTCACCGAAGCAAATCCCTATCGCTCCATTAAGTAGGACTCCATATATACTAGAGATCAAGTTTAAACATAGTAATGCAAGGAAAAGCTATGCAGCAAGCAACTGACTGTTTTATAGGTATTCAAAACAAAAGCATTCCTTCAAGATACAAAGCAACTTTCTATATAATGTCCTAGACGCTATAAAGGACAAAGATTTAATGTAATATTCCGCATAAATGTACATACGCAAAAAAAGAAAAAGGAGTAAAACGGTAATATACTATCGCATTTCGGACAGAGGCATGATAGGAGTATAGAGTTGCATTCGTACGGAAATGACATCAACATCTTTCTCCTACATCCTGCAATTGTTAAGGGATTTATAGTTCTAGACAGAATGATATTTACAATATAATTTGTTACACACACGAACGACCATTTTAATATCTCAGACTTAACAGTAATTCATCGGAAAAAGTCATGATAAATAGATGTCATCATGCTGGTTTTATTTTTGTCTTCGCTGGTTCTTTATTAACAATATTATTATTTTAAGAGTTAATAACTTTATCAATTTATTATACTAGATTTAAAAGTGAATCTTGCATCTTATTACAATTAACACAGTTGTGAACATAAAATTAGGATCTTTAGGAATAATACAGGTTATATTTAACGTTAGCATTATTCATCAATATAGCAAGACTTAGAAATCTATCTTTAAAGAAGAAAGTGCATGACTTCTTTACAAACTTTCTATCAATATATTTACAAGACTCTTGCAAGAGTATGAATGCATACTTGTATGCTATACTGGTCGTTATCAATATTGTCGCGTAACATCTATTAGAGATATCTACTTTAAATTGTATGAATGCAATATGCATATTATGCCTTGTTATCACGCGAATTCTGTACGACTAGCACAAGTGAGCTTGATTATTAATCAGTCAATGGTTAAGATTGAAAACTTTACATACATCTAGGTTACTTTACAAGGAATGTCTTGTAGAAAGAATGAGGGAAAGATAATAGCATTTGGTGTAGGCATTTACAACTTTTGAAATAGTAATTGGTGGTTTTATTAATGTTCAGTGAACTACCGGACCGTTTAATTTCTGGGAAGTCGGACGCATCTCATGGCATTTTATTATTAATAGTCAATGTTGAAAAATATATGCTTGTGTTATGTGTTATCAGTCAGAGTCAGAATGTTAGCATATAACAGTTCTGAAAAAGTAGGATAATATACACAATTCCATAGTATATCACGTATATGACGGGCTTTTACACATATTGTGAATGAAATAGTTCTCTCGTCATACAACGTACATACGCATGAGACTAGCAAGTTTTCCGATATCCTAACTTAAAGGCCTGAACTACGTGTCAGAATCGATCGAACAGTGCTGTATATACTTCGTGAATTCATTTTCGAAATAGTAGAGTAAGAGACAAAGAAAAAAACTACAACCGTTAAACATTATAAGCAACAAAAACCAACCAAACGTAAACATCTGTGATGAACTTGTAACTTTTCTCTCAGACGATATCATGAGATCACTGAGGAACAACATAGAAGAAAGCATATTTACTCTATACTGTAATTACATGTATACTATATACTTCAGAACGTAGTGCAGCAGTGTTTATTCGCAGTGAAAAATCATAAAAGACGAGAAAGATTTCAATCAAAACTGTTAATAACTTGTTTGTAAGTAAGTAAGGTTCATGACACGAAACAAATGCCACATAGATTTTTTAAATCCGCCATATACGTATATTAAGAATGATTAAAAATAGTACTGAAGGGACTGAAACAAGAAAGGGGTCCTCTTTGTAGTGTAAGTGATGCCGAAGTTGTGGAAGAGAAAGTTTAGAGTGTTTGTGTAGTGATGGATGGCTTAGATTGTGAAGAAGTTGAGATATTCCTTTCTAAACACCAACTTTTCGTAAATTGAATTTGAATGATGTCACTTATAAACTATAATTCTAACTAAATTTTAAATATTCATCTAGAATAGGAGCACTTTCAAAAATGATAAACTTAAAAACAAATAGTAGAAATAGGTCAGTGAGTTATATAAAATTGTCATAAATGATAAGCCAAGTTAGAAATTAAGAAAATATTCAGATACCCCTCGAAAGGGGAATAGGTATATTGTTTTTGCGCGTAGAAAGAGTGCCTCAGGCAAATACAGACAAGATGTTTGGAACAAATGGAGGAGGCAGGCGTTTTTAAACATCTTGGGAAAAAGTCTTAAAAATGAAGTGCACAGCCAAACATTATATATTAAAAATAATAATCTCATTTACACCACAACAGACTCAGAACTGAACAGACTGATAATCATCTTGTAGAATTCCTCAATATAAAAAGAACCTTAAAAGTGCTACTATACAAAAAACGTTTTACAAACACCGAAAGTTCATCAAGTACCTGAGAAAAAAACAATTGTAAGTATATAGAGAACACAGAAGAATGTTAAAATATTGTGTAGGGGAAACAAAAATGAAATCAATACACAACTGAGAGCAGGAGATAAATTCGCAGGGAGAAACAAAAGCTTGTCATTTACCATCAACAAAAATATTTACCATGCCATACCCATACATTCATCATCAACTTGTGTTAGGATTTTCATCTAGTACGTATAAATACATAATAGGGTAATGAAACTTAGAATAGAGCAACTAAGAACTTTGACAAGGACAGGTTGATGTGTTTAAAATTTATATTTCAAAACTACTTTATAATAGCAGATTTTTGTGTAGTGATTGGCTCAGAAAAATGGAAGGAAATTGTTCAGGTGAGGGGCGAAAATATAAAAAGGTATGTAAATGACTTTCTCCTGTCTCTCTGCTCCAGAAAATCAAATTTATAAAAGTCAGTCAGGTAACGCAAAGGTCTGTGTAAATATATTATATACATATTGTTGTACTTTGGAGAAGAAATGTTTCCCAAAAGCTTTAAAAATATATATTGAAAGGCATTCGTCCAGCAACAACATATTTGATATACATACATACGCTAACTACGTAAAATAATAGCATCAGGAAGGATTCCAAAATGATAAGAAGTAATTTGTGTGTAGACCAGCAAAATTTTTTCGAAGAGATGTAGTACTTATATAATATAAAACTATCTTTAATAACCCAAAAAAGAGAACAGGTAGAAGGAAGCATTTTTTGTAATATCTTAAGAAAAAAAGTTTATTGAGACCAATATAATATAGAAAATTCATCCAAAAATCGTTCAGTCTTCTCAAGCAAACAAAAAGGACAGCGATAGATAGTAGAAAATCCGAAGAAAGAATCAGATCCTGGCAAAAACTATATTATTCCAGTCAGGAAATCAACTGATATACACACGGGTGATATAACACAAAGAAAGCGTACGTACATTCGTCATTCATAGTAGGTAAAATGAGTATAAACGCAGAACCACAAGGTAAAAAAGAAAGTAGTAGCATATAAAAATGTATGTAATATCCGCAACGCAATCGCTCAGTCAAATCATCGGATGCAAATTACAAGAAAAGAAAGCAGTATTGTCCGATGTTTTTTGCATTTTAACATGATTATACTTTGTAGTTTATAAAAACTGTATATTATATATAACAAGTTCATGTATAATATGAAACTGAGTACAACCGGGCCACACTCTCTTTTGTTTTCATATAACACAACACAACAGCACCCACCAAAATCTACTATGATATCGCATGTTGACCGATTTATGATTATGATGACCAAAAACTAAGATTTATGTAAGCTTATTTCATAGAAAAACATCTCTACTCAGTCAGAAACCGAAAACGTACCAAAGAATAGGTAACTGAAAACAACATTGTATTATACATAACACAGGAAACATCTTTGTAACGTTAATTTTTCCTTTGTTAAAATGACATTCATTGTAAAGCGTTAGATACAAAACGGATATTAAGAGTGGACTGGTGGTGTGTTGGGGTTAAAAACGGTGAAGGTTTATATAAATAGTAAAAGAACAAAAGAAGATACGCTAGCTTCCATTGTTGTGTAAAAAACTACTACTAAACTTAATATATTACTGCTATTAATAAGAACTGTGGTATATGTAAAAAACAAAATGGTAATGTGTCGTTGTTGTGTAAGTCATAAAACAGAACAGAAGCAACCAAAAGACTGAAATAACAAAAAATGTATGAGAATGCTGAAGAAATTATGGTATCTCTTTATACAATATTAACAAACAAAAAAGCTACCACTCATCAACATACATACATAACGTACATCACAAATGTGTATTATATTAAATTCATCAATACTGGGTTGTTAAAAGTGTAAAAAAGTCATAAAAACGGGGGAAATGAAAATCACTTCAGTCATTCATTCTTATAAATAGTACAGGAAATGCATTAAAATGTATTGTAGTAAAGCATTTAAGGCAACATTCATCCCGTTCATCATCGCATCATCATGAAATAAGTACTGTGCATCATTATCATCGCCTCCAAAGGTCAAATAAAAAGTATCTATCCAGCGAATTGTTTTATGTAATATTTAACAATAGGAGTACATTAAGAGTAAAGGTGTGTAGAAAATTTTGGCTGTTAACAAAAGTTAACAAGCATTTGAAAGCTTGATTATGGAAAAGTTCTAATAATATGATTAAAAATATACCACTTAATAAAAATATAAATCAAAAAAATTATTGTTATTGTAATAATTATTTTATTCTTTTCATGATTAAAACTAACACTTTAATTTAATGCTGTGTTATGGCGTATCTTGCATACAATTTGTCGTAAACATCGTATTAAGAAAAATGTAGGAAAGTATCTAGGTTTGTTTTATATGTACCTCTTTTCCAGTAATAGATTCAAATGTACTGTCGAGTTGTTGATGTTTTCTTCATTATGTTAATTATATTTTGAAGCTTATATTATTGTTACGTTATGAAATACTAAGATATAGTTATAATTACAAAGTTTTATCTTATTTTGCAATTGATATTTTTTGGTCAGTGTTCAGACGACCGTAGATTCACACAGGGTTGTACGGTTATAAGCGCGATGAATTTAGCTTGTTTGTTGAATCTTTGGTTTACATTTACAAAGGTAAAACTGCATTTTAGTATTTTCTTTTAATTCACTAGATTTTAGTAAGAATGATAATGTGAAAGTGAGAATATTGTACTTTTGAAAAATTCAACCTGTCACAAGCTTAGTCTCTTACATTATTCTGGTGAATGGAGAAAATATAAGTGTGGAACATGTTGACTTTATGAGCTACTACTTTCTCATCATCACACATAATTAAAACACGACTGTATGTATGGGATGAAATCTTCATGTTAATCTTATGACTAGTGTGCAATCAAGTAATTGTTTTGTTATGAAAGTATCTATATGAATTATGTCAACAGCCATCGCTCGTTATACAAAGCCGCATCGCATTTATAACCATAAGCAAATTAATTCATGTTTTGAAAAGTCAGATCCTTTGTGCTGGCTGGTATTATTGTAAATATACTATATTATACGCTTCATCTGCATTGACCGTGTTTTTTCTTCAATTGACTTAATTTACCAGTTCTTGCCGATTTAGATGTGTTTACCGATTATGTTGTTAATTCACATGTTCTCTCTAGATTAATTGTAATTATCATGTTAAACTAAAAAATTTTGAGTTTACTTTATGAAACTGGTATTTGTATATGTATGTAAAGTTTGTTATGTTCAAATAAAGTGATTGGCGATTTTTAGAGTTATAATTATCGATTTTCTAATATACTAATTAGTGTTTTCGCAGAAAGTGAAAGCAGTTGACGCGAAACAAGTTTTTATGCTACAAATGCTAAATTCTAAGTTGTAAATTTTAGGCCTTGAATTTTTTTCACAAATTTCTGTTACGAAACCACTTTTTTTGTTTCTTCAATTGACTTAATTTACCAGTTCTTGCCGATTTAGATGTGTTTACCGATTATGTTGTTACTTCACATGTTCTCTCTAGATTAATTGTAATTATCATGTTAAACTAAAAAATTTTGAGTTTACTTTATGAAACTGATATTTGTATATGTATGTAAAGTTTGTTATGTTCAAATAAAGTGATTGGCGACTTTTAGAGTTATAATTATCGATTTTCTAATATACTAAATTAGTGTTTTCGCAGAAAGTGAAAGCAGTTGACGCGAAACAAGTTTTTCTGCTACAAATGCTAAATTCTAAGTTGTAAATTTTAGGCCTTGAATTTTTTTCACAAATTTCTGTTACGAAACCACTTTTTTGATGTAGTGAATATGCATAAATACCCACACACACACACACACAGGAAATATCATATCGAACAAGGACTTTTCCTTATATCATACCAAACTTAACTTTCTACGTCCGATAGAAAAATAATTTCGGGAATGACAAATTTTATTTTACTGGATTCCTTTAAAAATCAACTAAAACTGTAGGATGAAGGAAAATGTCTAAGTTAGGTTGTACTTTAATTAATACTTATCATATAATAATTATTGGAATTCAGGAACCATATATTCTTTTCATGACTGCGCTGTAAAGAGATGCGAATGCATAAACACTGATGCTGATAACGATAACTAATACCACAGCGAACACAGTTGACATAAGTGATGGCTCAATGGAGCCTCTGTGACCGTTAACAATACTTCCAGACCCTCGGCGGTCTCCATCGACATGTGCCATTAGCTGCCTAATTTTCTCCATTTCATAGTCATCCCATTGTGAACCACAGGAAAGATCACTTTAAGGAAAAAAGAAGTACCATGAACTTTCACTCTCAAAGAAAGTAAACATGTAGTAGCTGGGTAATGTAATTTGCTTCTCTTACCCAACATCTGGAGAAATATTCCTTTTCCTGGGTAATCCAGCATAGTTGTTGTTACCCGAGATGCTAGATGATGATGAACTAATTCCACTACTAGATGCTGACAGGTTGCACCTTGTCGCTTGTATGCCGCCATAGGGAGATTTTTGAGCATCTACGTAAATTCCTGCAGATCAAACGAAAAGAAAATGATTGTTGATAAACTTAAACTTAGAACTGGCATAATCAACTAATCAACTTTAATAGTTTCGTTACCCCTTAACTCAGGTGATTCCATGTCTTTCATTTGATAAGTTAATATTGTAACTTTTTAAAATCTAAATTGCAATGTACATAAATATTAAATGAAAATTTATGTTCAGTTTAAACTTTCAGAACAACTTTTACTTAGAGAAAGTAGAAAGGGTAGAAGACAGGATTGGTTTGCAAATGTATGACGGAGAAAGTCTTGCGCTTAGATCATATCCTGCTTCATACATATTGTATACTTTTTAGAGATGCAATCTACTCTTCAAAATGATTCTAGGAAAGTGATAGTGATGAGTAAGAAAAGAAAGTAAGAGTATATATCTATCATTGATTTCTAGTATGATGTACAACGAGATATGTATAAACTTGATAATCACCCTGTACTATATACGACTAATGACTACTATTCTGTCGATGATTAATATAATAAAACTATAGACGCGTTGTTGATTTTGTTTGCATAATTAATTTTCTGCTTAATTAAATTTGTATGTCCATTGTTTATAAAAAAATGTATTCCATGCATAGACTATTTCTGGTAAACGAATGAATGAGTATACATATCATTTACTAGTAGCGAATACTCAGCAACCTTTGCCAATATTTCGAATTTATGCAGCATTGACTATTTGATAGTAGTGGAATCTAAAGTTGCCGAGCATTTCCCACTATCGCAGTTGGCGTCATCGTCGTCTTCATCATCTTCATCCTCGTCATCGTCATCACCGTCCATCTGCTCTTGATTATCATGGGCCAAATTATCCCCTTTCTCAACACCCTTTTTAACTGTTTCTTCGTCATTATCTACATCATCGTAGTCATTTCCAGGACAAGTATCCATTTCCCAGTAGTTAAGAAGTTTGTCCAGTTTCCCTTTTTGACTTTCCAATTCTTGGTGCAATTCTGAAAGAACCACTTTCATTTGCTGAATATTTAGCTTTTCACTTCCGAGCCCTAAGCGGAACGCTGTTGCCGCATCAGGACTTCCAACCGTTGATGTTGGATTTATAGAAGTTTCTTTGAATAGTACTGGCGTTATATTGGCGTCCAAATTACATTCTTCGAAATCGAATACCTAAATAAAATCGATATTGTAGATTGTTTTCGAAAGTTTGGCCTTTATATAAAGCTTACCATGCTCTGTTCCGTTTTACTCAAAAAAGATTTGAGACTGCGGTCATTTCCCATGATAACGTGAGGATGCTCGTCCTCGTCTAGAGCTGACTCCAACAGTTCTTGTTCGCAAAGGCAGGACATGAACCGTCTATGAAAGCATTTCAAAAGGGATAATACATGGGAAATCGCAATCAGTGGCGGAGGCAATAAAGGCTTTTGCTCAAATTCCATAACAAAGTTGAATCGACGAAACATCCAAATCTACAGTTTCAAAATTCATGTTTAAGTTTAAGAAATAATACAACGCATGAAGTAGCTCCTACCTCCATTGCAATAGAGTCCACTTCTTCATATATTCCGTTGAAGACAGCAATTAAAACGTTGACTATTAGAATATTGGAAACAAGCATGTAGAATATCCAAACTATTGGAACTACCCAGTATCCTATTGAAACAGGAAATGATCTAATGGGTTATTCGGTTTAGTAATATTGATTTTATGTTAGTAAAATATGAGAGTTATGCGTTACTTTACCGGAAGGACATTTTTTAGGACCAGTATCGGAATCATTTAGCTCACCACACTCAGGGCTTAAGGCATCTAGCTCCACTTCTCCAAACATCATGACATAGCTGATTTATTTGAAAATGCTCAAAAATAGTTTATATTTCCCAGAGACACACATTATTTAATATTTTGGAATAGTTGGTATTTCCATACGGTTCTAAAAACGCTCGCATTAGCTCATTGTATGAGGGATAAACATTCGGAAATCTTATTGCTTCCCTTGCAATACCGAAGGAAATAATGACTACGACGATAATCATGGAAAAGTGTACCTACAATTGTAGCATTTATGGCAGACATATAAATGATTGATATATAGGTAAGAATGTACTGAGCTCGAAAGTAAAATAACTCTATTTACCATATGCCTTAACATTCTTCTCATCATAACAATCTTTGGGCCCACAAACTGATGAACGCCCAGATATTTATACATTCGTAAGTTCCAGTAAATACTGGACATCCGGTAAACCAGCATTCCATGCTCAAAGTAGCCTGGTGTGAACCGTAGGACCATACCGCAGGAAAGGCAGACTGATAAGATGATTAAATCAAAAAGCAGCCAAATGTTTCTCTTAGTTTCCAGAAGTTTTTGGGCAAAGCTCATTGCTTCAATTTGCATAAATTCTCTGAGACACTCGAGAAAATGGGTGACAAAACATGCCATTACGTACCACTCCACCCAGTTTGGACGTTGAGGATCTTGGGGGTACAAGATTATGAATGCAAACGCTACAAGGAAGAGAAAGTAGCCCATCTACAAAGCATTAGAATGAGGGCACGCTTAATAAATGCCTCATCTCGAGATCAAATATTATATTCACATAGATGATAGATATACGTAGTGAAGTCAAACCGTGTGTCGGTAAAAATTGGTCACAGGGGCTTTCTGAAACTCGACAAACCTACTCCAAATCTTTAGAGATTGTTGTGTAGTAACAAAACTAGAAGGGTCAGTGTGTTCTTGCTCCAAAGTGCGTTCAACTTGAAACCGGAAGGCTTCATGTGTCACATCGGTTGCGATTTCAGACCGTTTACATGCCACTACATGATGATGATGTGGGTGCTGTTCTCCTTGTCTGTTGCCCATTATAACGACCTTCTTCTTCTTTGACTTGGCGTTTTCAGATTCTACAACAACCACGTTGTCATTGTCCCCGCGCTGCTGTGGCTTAATTTTGATGCATTCATCGTCATTTCGACCAGCAGCAACAGCTCGAACAATACTTGTCACGTGAGCCAAGTCTGTTTTCCGAGCGTAATGATGCTTCTTTTGAGGCGATAACATACTCTGCTTTGACTTAGTGTTCGTTGTAGTATTACTGGGGTTATGATAGCCATTCTGAAATCCGCCACTATCCTCATTTAATGGAAATCCTAGATCTCCCCCTTCAAGAACATACTGTTCATTCATTTCGCAGCCCCAGTTCCTATCATCCACGTCATTCCTCGGCTCATCTCTTTCTTCATGTGGTAACAGCATCAGTTCTTCTGTGGATTTATACTCCCAAAAGAATGCGAAAGGTGGAAAGAGTATTCCTAAAGCAATCTTCAGTGTGGCGTTAGCTTTAATATTCAAAGCTCCCATCCACAAATCTGCAAGAAGGATTTGACAACAAGGGTGTCCAATGACCTGTCGGTGATTTGCGAGCACAGCTAAGCTCATGCAGGTTTGCTTGGACCAGTTTTCCAGTTCCATTGTTAGTAGCTGCCTGGCAATTTTACTGTCTGCTCGGTAGCAAGAGTCTAAAAGGGCCAAAGATAAGTTTTCCCAGTCTTCAGCGTAGCTCTCAAAGTCCGCTGCTACATTCATTAAAGTAGTATCCGTTGTTTTGATCTCATTGGCAAGGAATTTGTTGAGCTTTGTAGCAATTAAAGCTTTGGCTAATGCTCCATGGCCTACAATTTATCGGACATACATATTCTGTATCTTTTAGATAAGTGTCATCGACATCTACAATTCATTATTATGATGTAAATACCATGTGGCCACAATAATTTGCTCATATCATGCCGTTTGGTCAACACCGCCCATAAAAATAGGTCGTCAAAAGGGTGAAGAAAAGTAGTATTTCGACTATCGTAATCATCTACTGCATCCCCGCCTAGGTTTATCTTGGCAAAAAAGTGTATATAATGAGATTTATAAATGTAGCCCATCATGTGACTCAGTGCTACCCCAATGTCGTACAGCGTCAAATCTCTTTCTTTATTGGGATCTATGTGTCGAATATGCTTAGACTTGTGGAGATTTGAAAATTCAATCAATAAACTTCGCATTAACTTTGAGGGTATTCTGTCTAAGCTATACAGTGACTCTAGTCTGCTTGCTGTAAGAAAGGCTTGCATGTTTAGGCCATGATCCAGTAACAAGTTTACAAAGTTCAACCTATTTGACACTAATGCTTCCATCATGGCATGTTCCAGATGTTCTGGAATTTAAGCAGAAATGATGGCAATATTCGCTTATAAAGTGGGGTTTGCATTCAGTAATGGCAAGATATAATCTTACCCCGGGACCATTCTCTTCCGTAAATGAATACTTCTGTGTGGGCAATGTCGACGCGGTCCCACACCAATGTCAGCGTCAATTGCTAATGCAGATAAAAAGTAATTTTGTATGACATTTCATACATTGGTTTTTCTAGATGAAACCACTTTATTACTGGATTACATAAAATACAGGCATGTTTGTTACCTGCAAAGGTGTCCAATGCTGACAACGAAATATGGACGACAATATCACAGCGTCGAAGTCCCCTTCAACGTTTGCAGAATTGGGGCTGTAAACGGTTATCTATTGAATGTATATACGAAACGTAGACCAATCAATAATTGTAGGAAACCCATAAAGCTTTAAATAGTCACAATATGTTAGTACTTAGTACCAAATTCTTTCTCTGATAAATAGTTTTTAATTCATCCAATAAAACTGGACACTGGTTAACATCGACTTTATAAAGCTGCATCATTTTACGATACATTGCATCTTTCATCGTTTCAAAGTCCTCCTCAGAATGCACCTTTCTTATCATCCAAGCGACCAAGTCTGCAGTTCTTCCAGTACCTGCAAAAATCACTACTGGAACAGGCGGCTCACCATGTACATAATCACTGATTTGTCGTAACGTATAAAATCCTCCTTCAATTACGATAACTACGACTGGTGTTTCACATCCGCCACCTACGAATAACACGTTTGACATAAACAACGAATACTTTTGATAACAGCGAAAACATTTTTGAGCTTGTTGAGGTATTCAGAGGCTTACTTTGACTGCAAGGATAAGATGCAATACAATTCTCCAGTCTACGTCGAAGATAGTTTTCCCCTCCAAATTTGCCTATGCATTTCCAACGGTTATCATCATCGCTCATAAAATTGTGTATGACTCCAAATCATCCATCCTTTTTTGCTTACACAATTATTAAAATGCTTACCAATGCTTCCATTATCAACCATTAGAAAATTGGAATGACGAGGATTCAAGTGCAAAAACTTTGATTTAACGTCCAACGGACTGTAAACTCTATCCTTATTTTTGCCTATTAAGACGCTCCTTCCTTCAACCATTCCCCATGGGGCTATTCCTACAGAAACTACCTTGCATTTCTTACTAAGTCCTCCTGACCACCTTTCATTGTTAATTGCAGCTCCCACATGCCTTGCAACACCAGAGTTGAGACCGTTTGTGAATATCCAGGCGTTGGTACTCTTGGCTGCTTTCATCAAGCCTGTTTCGAATATTTTACCAAGTCTTGGAGGAAACTCGAAATTCGTACTGCCTCCCCGAACTGATATGACCAATTGTGGCATTTCTAAATTCCAAACGTACGTCATGAGCTGGACAATTAGTTCCGGGTTTGTGTCGTAAGACAATCTTACGTACTACATAGAAAATTATATTTCTATATTATACAAAATGTCTTAATTGATTGCATTATTAAGTTGAAAAAAATCCATATTATACATTTACATGTGCTTTGTTAGGGTGATGCTCCCCTTCAAATAGAATCGTTCCATATGCATCCGTATTGAAAACCTTTGCATGGACCGTGGGGGACCATGTGTCCGGCCTATGCTGAACCTTAGCAAAATCTCCATGATCTATCTGCAACCAAAAGAACCTATACTATAATCAAACAGAACTGACAACTCAGCATACGCCAAACAAACGCAACTTTACCTTACGACGCCCACATTGACAAACCGTCCC
The DNA here is from genome assembly GCA_027744375.1 of Orchesellides sinensis. NCBI lineage: Eukaryota > Metazoa > Arthropoda > Collembola > Entomobryomorpha > Orchesellidae > Orchesellides > Orchesellides sinensis. Next base: position 586 of record JAHZNG010002205.1, on the reverse strand, counting down.
ATCCCCAGGGCCCGCAAGAAAAGTTGCACATTCCCGTTTAGTAATATTGAGTTCAATCCATTTTGGAGGAAGCTGAAAGGATATAAATCATTTAATTTCTTAATTACAGTTTTTATCCGGTAGTAATTCAAGCTGGCCAAGTTTTACATACCCGAATATTATACTGAGACCCCCGTGAACGTGACATTGTTTCAAACTCAACAACCAATCAACCAACAATCTTTCTAAGTCTTGGTCTCCAGAAAAAGCGGAAGATAATGGACTCCCTTTCCAAAGCTCCCTCCAGCCTTACTCATCAAGATTTCCCAGAAATATTCATTTATTCTTCAAGCTAGGTCTTGGATAGCCCTAATGAAACGTTACGAGTTTCCAAGGTCATTTTAATCAGTAAAACGCTTCTCGCAACATCCCATGCATGCAGCGTGGGTGGGTGCTCTCACGCTAAATGCACTTTATGCATTTCTAATCTGATGCGCGTGTATGAATATTCATGCACCCTACACGCTTTTAGAACACTTTTGAAATACCATTTCAGACGCTGTTTGAGTGTACCGCGCGCAAGTTTAAATGCTCATCATAGGCATAC